>JANRMJ010000002.1:588912-625066 GCA_025584955.1 Alethe diademata | reverse complement strand
CAGGGAAGGGATGTTCCCCTTTTGGAGCAGGGAAAGGGATGTTCCCATTTCAGAGCAGGGAAGGGATGTTCCCCTTTTGGAGCAGGGAAAGGGATGTTCCCATTTCAGAGAGGGGAAAAGGATGTTCCCATTTCATACAAGGGAAGGGATGTTCCCATATCAGACCAGGGAAAGGGATGTTCCCATTTCAGGGCAGGGAAAGGGATGTTCCCATTTCAGAGCAGGGAAAGGGATGTTCCCATTTCGGAGCAGAGAAGGGATGTTCCCATTTCATACAAGGGAAGGGATGTTCCCATTTCAGGGCAGGGAAAGGGATGTTCCCATTTCAGAGAGGGGAAAAGGATGTTCTCATTTCAGAGCAGGGAAGGGATGTTCCCCTTTTGGAACAGGGAAAGGGATGTTCCCATTTTGGAGCAGGCTCTGCCGTGGTGATTTCCTCACTGACTGAGTCCCTGAAAATGGCTGATAACAGCTGTTACAGGAGACACCTGGAATTCCGGGTTACATGCTAAAGCTCTGTGAATTTTAACCTTTTTGAATTTGGTATGACCTTGTGGTGCTCATTGTATCCAGTGTGTTGATGGATTGAAAATCTGGCAGTATTATGCCCCCCACTCATGTTTAATCAGTGCTGTGATTTCAACTGCCAGGCCAAGGCTTTCCTACACTCAGTCTGCATGAGAACATGGGACTATGATGAGCAAAAAAAAGTCTGCAAATGATACTGCATAAAGCAATGCTGCTCTCATCTTCTGCGTGGTGTGTGCACAGTTATAGACAGTTTCTAGCTATGATCTTAGTTTCTCCAGAACAAGAAACAAAATGCATGGGCAGATACTGTCTAAAGCATTTGGAAAATAATTGCCCCTTAGCCATGCTTTTGTTAGCATTGTTTTTCCAAAGTATTGATCCATAAACTTGCTTGTTTTGAGAAATCAGATTTTTATTTTTGATGGAACACTTGCAGTATAGAGTTACTCTACCAGAGCTAATGGCAACATTCTCACTGGCTTCAGTGGATTCAGTATTTAAGTGAAGCTGCATCCTACAGCTCTCATTTGCTTCCCTCCAACTGTAGTTCACCATTTGAAAACAAGGATAAGGCTCTGAAAGGGTGATGTCTGTTGAGAGTAAAAAAACAGCTTACAAGGTCTAAACTTCCAGCATCTTGTTTTATACCTAATAGTCCTTTTTCAGTGTAGACGGGAATTACAGTATGCACACATTTAGAGAGTTTAGCATCTTTAATTGGCATTTCTAAAAATAGTTTTATTTGCAGTAATTTTTTTTTCAATTTCCTAAAAAATATTTTATTCCAACTATACATTTCTAATGTGATCTTCATTTCTGTGTTTGCTCTTGTCACTGAGGATGCTCAGCACTAGCATTTGGAGAGCTGGTGTCAAGTCTGTCAATTCTGTTGTTCTTCACTCCTGTAGCAGCAGTAGGCTCACTGCACCTTCTTAAAGACTTGCTTACACGTGACTCCACACACTCTTATTTCCTAGGAAGAGAAAATAATAAAAAACCTGCAACTTTTACTTAGGACACAAACATTACAGCTGTACATTCAGCTGGATTTGAATCCACAATTTTCTATTAAATTAGATTGGGAGGCTTGTACATATTTTAGCCTTTCTTTTTATCCTAAAAAAAACCATGTGGTTTGGGTTTGTCTTCTGCTAAAAGGTGAACAAGGGAAGTTATTTTGGGATCTCAGATCTTAAAGGGCCAAATACGTTCCTGGTGCATTATTCTCTATTTGCAGTGAGTAATATGCAACTGCTTTAGGCCTTTGGAATGGGCATTCTCTATTTTGGATACACGAAGAAGGGGGGATGGACTTGCCTCACCAGCTCTGACTCTGTCTGGTGATGACTGGTAGCTCAAGCCTAAAAATTCAGAAATCAGGGTCCACTTCAGCAACACAGAGCTCATGGCCACAAAAGGCAGATGAGTGTACAAAAGATGTGCTCCAGGTCTGTCAACCACCACAGCAGTGAGGTTTGCCTGGGCCTGAGCACCTTGGATGCATAAAGCTGTTCCTTTGAGCTCCACAAGGGCTCTTCCAATCCCCTCCCCCTTGCTGGTCTCTGGATCTCTGTGAGCTGGGCTTGAGTAGGGGCAGAGTTTCCATCCTGGGCTCAGATTTGTGAGGCTGCTGGTGTTTGCCTGTTCACCCATTCCCATTCCTGAAACTCCTCAAGTTTGACCTGAGAAGTGCACACAGGTGTGTGCCTGGGGCGTGTGCCTGCGGCAAGGTTTAGGTGCAAGAAAAAGGTGTGGAAGCTCTCAAGGGACATAAAGACAGTGCTTATGCATGACTTATCAAAGGGATGCAGTTTCCAGTTCAAGATGAGACTTTTAACAAAGCTCATGGACTATTTTGAGGAAGTTGTGCACATTTCTTATGGGGGACTTTAACAAAATGACTTTAAAAAACCTTAAACTAGGTCAATAACCTTAATTGACATATGTTGTTCAGCCCCAATAAGAGAAAGCCCTTCATGTTGAGTTGGTGGCACAACAGACTGAAGCACTGACTTTACTTAGGACCTGTTCTGTTCACTCCTGCAGAGGTAACCCAGAAGAAGGAGTGTGCAATAAGGGCTCAGAGATCTGCTGACAGTGACAAAAACTACAGAGCAGAAGCAATCAATACAATAGAAAAGGGCAATAAAACTCAAAAGGAAATGGGGAATGGTCACTCACATAACATAAAATCTAAAAAGAACTACAAAGTACAGACCACAGAATGAAATGAAGAAAATAGGAAGCAATAACCTACTAAAGGATGTGGTCCTACTCTCTGCAGAAATGTGAAAAGAGTAAATTAACACTTGGCTTGGTGTGTAAAGTTCAATAGGATCATAAAGCTATTGAAGTATCAATTTTTTAAAGGTAACTGCTCATTGTATCACAGCACTCTCAAAAGGACAGGACCTAGTAATCTTAGCTGGTCAAAAATAAGATATGAAAGGGACTCTACTGTACTTTTAATGGCGAGAGCTGCATTAACAAGGATTAGAGAAATAAAGAAGACATCTTTTGAAATTCATTAAATACAAGAAGTGAGAAAATTGAAATATGGAGGACTGGGCTCTAAAATACTTGGTTACTTCCTTTGCATGAATTAATTTTGTATTGACTTCTGGGTACATGGGAGACAGACTGTGGTAAATTTTCCAAATGCCAGTGAATGAATGCATGAGCTGGCAGGTATGATCCAGAATTCTTCCCAGCCTTCTGAAAAGCAGCACCAGAGCAGTCAGGTTACCCTGGGCTACCTAAACTGGCATGAGACACAAGTATTCAAGCAACTGAATCCCAGTTACTGACTTCTAAAATCAACCTCCTGACAGGAACAAGTCTAGAAAGTGCTCTGGGCATGGAGGTCCCTGGCCAGGCTGTGTGGCTAGAGCAGGAATCAGAGTAAGGATAGCAGAGACCGGGGCTGAAGAATTGGTGTTGAGGACAGAAGATGGGAAAAGATAATGCCTGGGAGCTGGCAAGGGCCAGAAGGCAGGATGCCAGCCCAGAGAAATCCAAGAGCAACTGGTGCTATTGTTTGTATGTGCAGGGGAATGCACAGATGTGCAGGGCTGGGGGCAGCCAGGTGTGAGCTGAACTTGGGGCAGGCCCTGTGATGGGAAACTGGGACCTGTCTGCCAGCAGAGAAGCTGGAAGGGCTGGGGCCTGCTGCCACGGCCCTGCCTGCTGTGCAGCTGGGAGGAGTGTGGAAATACTGAAAGGTGTTTCTTGGAGGGAATTTGCATGCCCAGGAAATTTGGGCATCTGCTTTTAATTGCTGCTTCCCCTCCTCTAGGCAAGCCCATGGCCTCAGCTATGAAGTCCTCTCTTACACAGCTCCCCCTCCCTGTGCTGCACCAAGTCCAGGTGGGATGATCTATCACATCCATTCCTCTCCTAAACTGGATTCTGGGACTACCAATATTCCTCAAAATTATGTTTAGTAATAAGGGGCTTGGGGTACTTCTGCAAAGATTTCATAATTCTGCTACTGATTTGGACATTTAGAAAATATCCATTTAGATTGCTGAATGCTAATAGTACTGCACAATGAGGAGAAATGGAGGTTGGAGTTTATTATCCCAGCAGGAATGCTGCCTTTTACCCACACTGATGAGAGAGTGAGGATGCTATAAAGAGTTATAGGACAAAAGTACAGGAATCTTCTTTCAGGTCCTGTTAGTTTAGAAAGATAAAAATGATGATTGGAAAAAACCGTCAATTTCAAAAGCTTAACTGCTGTTTAGCTCTCTAGGCTATAATGTGGCCTGTAATTATTTTAAAAGAACAATGGTGTATTTTCCCTTATTGTTGGGTGCTTGGTTTCACAGCTGCCATACTGAGTATTTTACAGACTGTGAGGGATATTCTGGTAAATGTCTTCCTTGTGTGAACATTTCAGCCTGGTGAGTCTGGACAGACACTAAGCACAGAAAGATAATTCGAAATGGTCAGACTTTGTAAGGGACATAGCAACATAATGACTCCAAATGAAATTGTTGCTTTAGAAAAAATTCAAATGCTGCACCAATACACAATTATGTCAAAGTAAGCCAAAATGACATACCATATTCCCTGCTGTGTTATATCTAACCATTTTAATGGAGGGGCGTTCAAAACCTCTTACATGATCTTACCAGGTGCATTTCATCTCCTTCAATCCACTGGGTCCAACCACGGCCTTCCTTCTCTCCATTCTGTACACAGAGCAGCTTATCTCCATCCCAAGACACAGTGGTCTAACGAAATAGACATGTTTGGTATTACTGTAATATTCTCTGATATTATGATTAGTTTCTGTGAAGCAAAACGTATCTCTAAGGATGAGTGTATCTCATAAAAAGAATGATTGGAGAGTGTTGTACCACTTAGGATAATTACGGAAGAAATGATCTTGAACAGAAGTTGCTGCCTAGCTGCCTGCCAAAAAATGGAGGGATGAGATAAAGCAAGCAAAAATGTCATCAAAACCATTGTGCAAGAGCACACTCCTCTCTCCCTGCTGAAAAATGGAGCAGTACAAGGGCCCTGCAGCCTAACACTCTATTTGAAAAAGGAGCTGAAAACTTAAGATCCAGTTTGGTGCTTTTCACCCTAAGAATGATTCCCCAGCTCCTCTACCTGAAAACAATTCCCATTTCCTGGCACTGTGGACGAAGAAAGCTTTTGAATACTGAGCTGTCTTTTCCTCATGTCTCAATCTGCCTTCCTTCACTCAGCATAGTGGTTTGGAAGTATCAGCAAGTTGGTAACTTTGCCAGCATCCTGCTTTTTGCAACTGAGGCTGGGGAACTTCTCGAGCCACGACTGGCAGAGTAAGTCAAGAGTCAGGTGCAGAAATCAATACTGCACTTCTGTGAATACTGGTGCTGTCCTGAGGGTTCAGTAAAACCTGATTCATAAAACTCCTTCACTGTTTGACAGTGCATCCTGCAGCCTGTTCCTCTGGTTAGCATTTACTGACAATTTGCCTTTCCCATCTCCCTAAGCCAAAGAAAAGCAAAGCTCTGTAAAACACTAAAGAGGGAAGAGTGGTGACAGTTTGTGCTCCTTGAGGACAGTTTAACATTAATATTAGCACATGGCCTGTAAATTGGCTTGTTTGAAGGCACTCTGAGGACTAAATATGGAATTGCTGTCTACCTTGTAAAAGTCTTCAGCCACCTCTTGCATGAGCAGTCAGATACGGAGAGATGATGAATTCTGATCTGCCATTAAAGATCACTTACTGCATCCATCCTGTGTAGTTCCTAAAAGAAGAAGTCAGCCTACATTCTTCCTTCTGGTAATTAAACCCAGTTTAACACTCAAAACCTATCCAGTCCTATTTATTTAATCTCCGTAGGTCACAAACAATTAATTCTTAAATGATAACCATGACAGCCACTATCTTTGAATGAGTGCAGGCAGCAGCCTCCTCCCGTGGGAAGCTTTAGACTAAACCAGCATGGAAAATGAATCACTCAGAGTGCCAGGATATATCATTGTGGGCAAGGCAATGGATTGATCCCATCAGTCTGTCTGCACCACATGGGGGCTCTGAGACACAAACTCACGTAAGCTTGCTAAAAATCTCTCTAATTTAGAAAATACATTCACAAATTCTTCTGTTCTCTTTTGTAAAGTGATATATTTAACCCAAGCACTAGATAACATTTATGAAACCATATCCTTTTAATGCAAAAAATGCTAATGCAGGAAGGAACAATACATTTGGGTAAAGCTGTAGTTAATGTGGTCACCATAACCTAAATCCTCTCCTAGATCTGAATCTTCACACATCCACTGAAGAGACAGAAGATAACAAATAACAGGAGTCAATGTGTTGCATTTACAAATTAACATATCTACAAATTTCTGATTCTAAAAAGTGAATATAACAGAAAATTAATGATGATTTGTAGATGTGAGGGATACTTTGGAATGAAGCATCTGTATGTGGAAATTTGCTTAGTAACTGCACATATTTATATCCATTGAGAATCAGCATAGTTTAATCTTTAGTCTAGCTAAATAATTAAATTTGGTGGGCTTAGATGTGAGTTCAGAGACAATACACCATGATAAAGTAGGATCCAACTTTATTAGCCCTACTAATATTCAAAGCCAGTTGTGTTATACTGACTTAGTACACTTGGGGAAATAGAGAAATATTTGTAGCAGTACAAGGAAATGTTAACTTTTTAGCCTCCAAGGGTGATTGAAATTGTTTCATCTCAGAAAGCAACACAATTTTTTTCTCAGGATTTGTTGTTTTTCCAGTCAAGATTAGAAATTGCTTTTTGCAATTTCGTGAAAACCACGAATAGTCTAAACCCACAGACATTAACCAAGCTGTCTTATCAAACAATATTCTCAGGTATCCTCTGCCTTCCCTTTGAGAAATATAAATACTGAGGGGATATGAGTAAACCATACAATTCCTGATTTCTGAATGTAGCTGTTTTGCTCTGAAGCTTATAAAAGGGCAGAACACATTGCAAGAGAACACAATGTCATTTTCTTTGTTTGCAGGAGCAACCACTTTATAACAGTAAGACTAATCAGTGGCATCTGTATCCTTTCTTTAGGTCAAACTGTAATGTCTCAATGTCTCTTTTATTAAACTAATATACAAGATACAAAATTCTCTTTTAACTTGGATTGAAACATGTCCTTCCACCAAATATCTCTACTGAGACACAAAGTGAGTGTGAGCTGAGGTTGAAGTTGCTCTGGCTGTTAATGTGCACTGGCTGCCACCAACATTCCACCCTCTGCAACACCTAAACCAGAGCAAATCTTGCTTTACAACATTCCCAAATATTTGAATTAGAACATAAAAACAATACTCCGAAAATCCTGTAGGGCAAACATTGTATATATAATCTCTCTTGCTGTATCAAAGAGCAAGGATTTATTTTTGAGGACTGGATCAGGATATTGCCATGGCATAATCAGGAGCCAAGCACTTGCAGACTGGTAAGGCAGTTCTGTGTGACCCTTCGGTTCTTCCTGGCACACACTCCCAATATAAACAAACCCTTTACCTTTAAAGCTACTTTTCTTAGCAAAGTATGCCTTTGTAATGAACTTTGTTTGCCCCCACTTTGGTAATACCATTACCTAAGGGCTCCCTGATTACAGAGCTGCTGCCACCTGCCAGGAAGGACTGAAAATCCTCGCCAGGGTATGGGGGACGGCAGCCCAGGCACAGAGCTCCTCTTCCTTATCCTTGTCTGCAAGAGGGGAGAAGCAGACAAACTCGGGGGACACTGGAAAGCTACAGTTTCCAGTAACAGAACCAGCTAGCTAAAAATGGAGCATTCCTCTAAAACTGAACTCTTGCCTTTTTGAGCACCTTGTACTACTTGACAACAAATGGAAGATATGGTTTATTCCTTTCAACTACATAGTACATCATCTAGTTCACCATAAGCAAGCTTAAAGCTTGCTTACCACTGCTCATACTTAACCCTAAGATGAACACTTCCTAGGTCACATGCATGTAATTCCCTAGGAAACTTCAACAGAGAATGGTGATGGCGCAATCAGTCAACAGTACTATCAATAATACTAAAGGAAAGCCAGAAAAGGTGACGTAGTGAGGTAAAAACCAGGGAGTCTCGCCTCAAGTTAACTCTTCCCAAAAATTTCAACCACCAATATTGTACATTTTTCAGATTATGTACACTTTGTTCTTGAGGTGTAATACTAGAGAATGGAGCTCTTCTGGGAAGTGAAAAAACCTTTGAAGCCTGAGAACACAAAAAATGTTCAAATTTTCTTTAGTTTTATGGCATGGTTTCTGTAGTGTTTCACTTTTTGTGTATTTTAATGTTCTCGTTTTATGACTTAGGCATCCACATACTTTTGTTAATGATTTAATCTCTTTGTGTTATGCAGTTTTAAATTCATATGCATAGCACCACCTGAATCTTCCTGAATAATAAAGTTGGAGGAAATGATAATTAAAGTATTGTCATTACTGTTTCCAGTTATGAGACAAGGTAAATTTATTAAATGAAATACTTAGTAACCCCTAAACAAATTATTGACGACGTGTCTGCTTTTCCTTTAGTAGCAGCAACTGTGCTGAAATGTTGCACAATTTCAGCTTCCAGTGGCAAATCATCCTGACCCACAGGCAGAGACAATGACTTTCGTAATTTCCTGAAACAGTCATCAAACGTTATCAGAGTACTTTGCATTTCCCAGTGAGGTCTAAGTGCAAAGACATTTGGTGCTGGCTCTGTAGAATATTTCTCATTCCCCTGCTGGCAATTCCTGTGTGCCTGCCTGGGTCAGGGGCTTGGCAGCTGAGGGTACAGAATGGATTTCACAGATGAATGGAAGAAAATAACTTTTTTCCAAGTAGTTCATGAACATTTTTTTGTTAATGCTACATAGATTTTTGACACACTGCCTTTACAAGTATGAATTACAGCTCCCACCTTTCATCAAAAATATGTTATTGATTTCCTATCTCTAGCAGAAACACAGCAGCACCAGTTCTATTTTTCTCCTGCTTCCCTCAGAGTGTTGTCTCTATACATAGAGCACCAAATGACTGCAAAGCTAGGAGTGCACCACACTCCCTGCTCCATCTCCATCCAGCAATTCTTGGCTTGGGAGAATAACAGCCCATTTTAGAACTGTAATTATGATCTAAGAAGGATTAAAAAATGGAAAGTAATTTTTTTTTTTTTTAGGTCAAGTGAAACAGAAGAATCCAATTTGAGCTGTGTCTTGTAAATAATACCAAAGAAAATATCCTAGAACTTTTGGTCAAACACAGCAACATCTCCAACAAGGTATTTAACAACTTCTCAAGATAAACCACTTTATCTGTACTATGTATCAAAGTATAAAAACCTCTTGTTAACAGTTTTTTTGGGGGAAAAATGAAGTTTTGAAAGAATAAAGTCACGTTGATGTCCCAGACAAAGTCCAATGTAGCTGTGAGGGGGAATTCTGCCAGGTGGTCACTCCCCATGGCCTCTGTGCAGGAGCTGCTCCAGGGGGTAGAGCCACGGGCAGTTTTGTCACCTGTCCCCCTGAAACCCCTTTTGTCTCATCACATCTGCATCTGCGAGTTCAGCAACAGAAACTGCTGAGAAAACAACAACAAACCCATCTGAACAATTCCTGGAAGGATTCCTGACCTTTATCTCCAGATCCTGGAGCTGACCAAAGGCTGAACCTATTTAGCCACACTGTAGCTCAGTCATAGCAAAGTCTCCTCTGCTTCTGCCATTGCCAGCATCACCGGGGGTAGCACTGCTAGAAAAAGAGCTTAGGATTGGATTTAAACATTTTTGATGAAAGGTAAGCTGTTGTCAGATAGGATCAGATAATAAATGTTCCAATTGCTTCTTCTGAATCCTTGCTCATAAGAGCAGCAGAGCAAAGCAAAGATGGGATATGTTCTGGGGAGCAAGACAGTGAAGGTGTACGGCTCTGGGCTATGCAGCTGACAGTATGTGGCAGCAGGAGGAGAATCAGTATTTTAGACAGTGCACATTGTTTTATTTCTTAGGAGGCTTTTTTTCTTACTGAAATAAAATACGAATAATACAAAACCAGGAAAATTTGTGTATATCCCATGCCAGAAAAAAGAGTAAAACCCATCACATCCAATTCACTCTGTGTAAAGACCAGAATCTATTCTAAGATGCTTACTGTTTAAATTAATGACTATAACTGATTTATCCCGTGTAATTTTGGCAAGATGCAATTGTAGATAACACTAATGGTTTGTCATTCAAAATTGGATTTTTTAAGTCTGGTTCTCAGCTTTTCAGCTGATTCTGATTGCTCCTTCTGCATTTATAACTCTCAGAGCTTTTTAGAGTTCACAAAAACCTATGCAAACACACTTTCCCTGCAGAGCTTCAGCATGCTAGCAGCAGTTCTGTGAATACCTAACTCCAAAGCCCCTAATCAGCCTCGTGCCTTAGACATTAATCCAGCCCTGCAAAATGTGAAGTTTATGATATTTATATGGCTAAAGACTGAGATCATCTCATTTGCTATCGCTGTGCAAATGTGCTGAGCACATCACTTACAGGCAAGAACTAATGCCCATGGAGCATGCAGGGTGGTATAGGGCAGGAAAAAGGAAACTGCTTCTCCCCACTGAGGCACAGACAGAAGGGACCAGATTCCATTCGGACAGAGCCTGAGACAGCCCCAGAATGGACTTCTGCTCTCTGGAGCCTCAGAGGGATTGACTGGAGGATTTTTCTTCATCACTTGTTGAGAGCAGTTTGTAAAGGGCCACAAATAGCACAGAAAACTATCATAAAGTCTACCTCTTTAAAATTACACCTCCCTCCTCCCCAAAATAAGAAAATCAGGGATTATGCCAATGAGGAGCTGGGGAAATTACAGTACTGCAAAGAGACAGGAGTCACCAAATCTGAGAGAAGACCAGCCTCAACAACAGCGATTCTAGTATATGCTTGTTCCATCACAGTGTAGGAGAAAATACAAGCCCAAAAGGACAGCACTGGAAGGGTAAAGAAATAAAACAGCTAAATCAGAGGGATCGAGTAAAGACATGTTGCTGATCTTGCATCTTACTAGGCAGGCATAATTTATTTTGAATCTTCTCACCCTATGGGAGATCCCTCCTGCAAGTCCATGTACTGGAATGTTGTTTGTTGGCTGGTGTTTTTCTAGGAGCAAAGCCTTAATTCCCAAACCTGCTCAGAACTAGATTAACAGCTGTGAATTCCATTTGTGTAACAGAGGCACCTGCCTAAATAGTTAAATAAGCTTCACAAACCATGTGATTTTGTAACAGGGCTTTATTCTGACCTTGCAGTGGTATAAATCAAATTATGGCCAGAACAACTACCTCCACTGCAGTTTTCCTGAGTACAAATCTGAGAAGAATCAGTGTCACATTAGGCATGTTTGTTAATTACAACAAAGCCACGAACAGTTTTGAACAACTTCCCTTGCTTCAGCAGGATATGGCACAGTCAGGTGTCTGTGAACAGTCCTTGAGTGGCTGTTTCAAACACTGACATTTCACATGGTAAATGTATTCTAGATCTGATGAGGGGATTCCACAACTCCCAAATCCTCCTCACCCTACCGCATCCCAGCAAGTCTTAACTAGGACTAGAAGTTCTGATAGTTCCAATAAAGGAACCCCAAACACCCACTTGCTAACTTATTCATGGTTATATCCCACTTGTATTCAGGTTTAGGTAACTAAATGGTTAAGATGTATTACTTCCCACATTCAGTTTAAAATTCTTGCAATTTTCTCTGTTTCCCAGTTCCCTGCCTTTGTCATTTCATTTCCTGCTTCAATGGAAGAAGAAAATTACTGTATCAGAGAGCACAAGGTTCTGAGTTACCAAAGCACCTCTCACATGCTTGGACAAATACTTAGTTATAACACAACTGTCATTCTGCTCTTCTATATTTAGAACATAAAATCTTTCCTGATTTTTTTAACAGATCACTTGCCCTGAGTCTCTGTCAAAAGTGATTAATTCTTCATAGCTCCTGAAGATGTAAACTTTCATTTTACATTGGTACTTGAAACTGGCAAGTTTTTAACAACCCTGGGCAGTTAAGTATGATTGAACTTGCAGAAAGGTATCTTTCACAAAATTTCCAAATGAATAGAGAAACTGTAATTTATCTAGAAGATCCAATCTTGGGTGGAAAGCTCGAGGAGCATTCATACCAGCTATCATTTGTAATCTCTCCTGCAGACAACTATCCCCATCTTTGGTTTTGCAGAACACAGAAACTGCATCTTTAACTGAACTGCAGGACTTTAGAGCTTCCAAAGCAGCAATTTTTCACTTCCTAACAGAAACAACATCCTAAAGGACCTGATGTTACCAGCTGCTGTTCCCTCTGTCCCTCCAGAGAGCAGTCACCCAAAAACATGTGCATGCAAGAAAGCCAGGCTGACGGTCAGAAGAAGGACAAACTGAAATTGCTAAGGTTTATCCTTCTCCATTAACTTCCTGATCCAGAAAGTTCAGACAGGCTCCCAGGAGTGACCAGCTATAAAAATGAAAGAACCGTAACTCCAAAGGAGGAGAGGGCTTGGTCTATCACAAGACTATCAAGTTCCTAATGCCAAAACTTCAACTTCTAAAATAAGTACCAGCAAAACTTTTTAGCTCTTCCTCCTTACAGACAGTATTGATTTGGAATTACTGTAGTTACACTCTACTCTGACTGGCTCAAGGATATGTTTTACAGCTGAAAGGTGAACACAATTTCAGTGAATTGCACACAGGATCTAACCTGTCCACTGTGTTGATATTATTTTTACAGATATGTTAACTCTAGCTAGATGATATATTCTTCATTAAAAGAAAAAACAATCCATACTTCTAGGAAGGATTACTTCTATGGATATCTTTGCTAGTCTCCTGATGATTGCTCTGCTGTACAGATTAATGTTTAATGTGCCATTTGTCTTATCCGTGTTTCTTTATAGTGCTCATACATCCAGCTCCTTGGATAAAACTTGCCCAGTGGTCTGCTCAGTCTGCAATGTAAATAACAATAATTGATTCACAACCTCTCCCATTACACAGGCTGACTATTAATGATTAAGCCATTTATGGTATGCAATTCCACAGGCTCTACATGAACAAATGGAACACCAAGAATGATATTCGACCTTTGCTTTTATGGTGGTTTTGGGTTTCTTTGTAACACCACTCAGGGAGTGGTCAACTATATCTTATAACCTCAATGACTCTTCCCTCACAAGACTCCTTCTGCACTTTTGAAGTAATTTTACTGCTTAACAACTGCAAATTTTGCCTGACATTATGGTTATCAGATTTGGACCAAAAGTCACTTCAGAAAGACAGCTTCTTGCACTGTTTTGACGTTGACAAAAGAGGTCTCATGTAGAAAAGAAATCTTTAATAAGAAAATTAAACTATAAAGCATGATCTGCTGCTACAAGGCAAATGGAGCACCAGTAGTCAGAGACCTGAACTGTCCAGCTACAGCTGGAGGCTACAAAGAGACATTGGGATATCTGCAGGGTTTTGTGGAATTACATCCCTAAGTCCTTCTTTAAAAAAACCCAGTCAGAGACAGTGACTATTCCTGTTGTTTGGGGTTATTTGTTTGTTTGTAACAGGCAGGAAGGTGCTGATACCTTCTGCTTCCAAGGCTAAAAAAGCATTTCCCACTAAACAGTAAACAGAGAAATGTTTGAGTAACCTTTGAAAGTAGGCTGAACTAGGTTCTACTCCAAATCAATCAGCTGTTGTAGTGACTGAAATTCTCTCTCAAGCTTCTTTATGATTTAATCTTCTGAATCCTTCCCTTATCACTCAATTTAGCAAAATAGGGTAGAGAATTTTGGCTTGTTAAAAATAATAAAATATTACTTCTTTTCACCATGCAAAGGATGGTTTAGTTCTCCTTCAGATGAGAGGTTGATGGTATTCAAGATAACGTTTACACAGGGACAGTTCTGTGCACACACAAACCTTCGTAGCAGATGTTTTGAGCATTGCCATCTTTGATGGTAATTTATTCACCTCAGTCTTAAATATTTCCTCAGGCTCATAAATGTTCAGTCCATCTGGACCTCAATATCCTGATTAAGAGCATTCCAGGTGCCAAAATCACATGATGGCCTTGGGGCACTTTCCTAAACACAAATGCACCTGCTCCTCTCTTCCATGAATGTTGTATTCTGCACTCTCATCAAACTTGTACCCTCTGTAACAAGGACTACAGAGGGATTTTCTGAGGCACTCAGTAGCCAACCATTCTTTTTCTCAAGTCTTCACAAGTTTTCTCTTTCCTGCCATGATCAGAGCACAAGCAATTTTGCAAATCTTAGTGTGAGAGAAAAGTATTGGTTTTAAATAGCACTGTCTTTCTCAGAATGGAAACCTATTAGTTCTCTTTTATGAGATTTCTCCTCTAGAGTCCCTCCTGAGATAATTTTTTTTTATTTGTCAACCTCCTCATTGTAGAATATTGCCAGTGTCATGCTGCCAAACTAATAGGTGAGAACTAGCTATTCTCAAGTTTTTCCCTTGTAAGTTGATATTTATCAGTCCTAAGTTAAAAAGCAAAAAGAGCTCATAAAACAGAGCTATGGTAAAACAAAATCCTCACTGTTTGCTTATTCCCTTCATAAGATTTGTTCCAGTGGGATAATTAAGTGTGTGCTTTAATAAATACACCCAGGCAATCTTTAAGCTCTTGGCCATTCTCACACAGGAGCAGTGCCTGACCTTGCAATCAGTGGATTTCCTCTACTGTAAAACCCTACTCATTAAAGAGATTCTGGAAGTGACCCTAAATGTCTTTTTGACTAACAAACATCCCTGTATAAAT
Source organism: Alethe diademata (assembly GCA_025584955.1). NCBI lineage: Eukaryota > Metazoa > Chordata > Aves > Passeriformes > Muscicapidae > Alethe > Alethe diademata. The sequence goes on along the minus strand of JANRMJ010000002.1, from coordinate 610,201 downwards.
GAGCACAGCTTCACTGAGGTTATTATCCACTGATTGATAAAATTGCTTTGTGCTCCTGATTAAAATCAGTATTCCTCTAATGTAAAGGTGTGCTCAAAACTGTAGGTACATTGTGGCAAACTAAGAATTCAGGAATAGCCACCAGGATGGTTAAAAGATGTGTTCTGTGAAAGGTCTCAGGTTATCAATAATCCTTTTTGTCCATTGTTACAGTTCTACTTCTTACCATGCACTTGCGATCATCCACCCCCGATAAATCCTCCTGAAACTCCTTCCCTATATCAAATTCCATGATGTAGTTTCTAAAAGTGCTTAGCGTTTTAATGATCATATGATCCCCGTTCTGAAGGATTTCTTTGTCAGGCTTTAGCAAGTTTGCTATTTTTCTTACAGCAACATTTACATCTGGAAAAGAAAAAGAGTTATTTTTACCCGGAAAAGTCTTCCACAAGAAGAAGTTTGTCGCTTCTAGGGAGAACTGAAATGAACAAAGATAAACAGATGTCCAAAATCTTTCAAACCAGCCTTCTCATCCAGAAAAAGTCTGTAACCTAATTCCTGTAACTTAAGTAATTAAGGTTTCAATTTTCTGATTATGTGGAATCTTTAAAAAATAACATTTGTATTTGACAGTTAATAAGGCCTCCAATATTTCTACAGAGATACTAACACAACATCAAATATAAACACACAAAATTGTATTAAGTACTGCATTGAATCTTTATTAAATATAAAAATTTTACTGCTTTTGAAATTATAGGAGGTTTTTTTATGTTTGGAATCCACCACTTACCCTTTCAAGCTACGTAGTTTAATGTCTGTTAATGTAAGCTTCAAGGTGGTAAAATGTAGAGGCTGCTTAAGGCAAAACAATTTTGCTTAAGGCAATTCTTAAAGTGCATTTTTGAAAAAAACAGTTGTCACAAAAATGACTGTACAAGAAAAAATAGATTCACGTAAAGAATAAGACAAGTAGCATTTATTGATTATTCACCCAAGAAGTTTGAAGGGAACCTTACCCAGTGCTTTCAGATACTCCTCAAAATTGTCATTGCTGACCATTTTCCAGTACCCATTGAAGTCTGCAGGCATCCCTGCTCCAGGTGATTGTCAAAATCACAGGCTCAGAGCCGTGGGTTGATTGTGCACCACACAGCGCACTGCCTTGCTTTGTGGCAAGTTTGAACTCTGGTTTCTTTTATCTCTTTTTTAGACCATGGAGCTATGCAAGTCCTTCTAATCCGATTATTGTTGAAGTGCTGCCTTTAAATTCTTCCACAAGGCTGAACCTCTGAGATTTCTAATGACAGCATGGTGACTTGATTGAAAACGAGTGAAATATTCACCTTTCATATCACTTGTGGAAAGGAAATGCATGTTAACCATATCTTCATTCTTCATGCCACTCAGAAACAAACCCCTTTCAAATAGCTTTAGTTTAGGATATTAGCCAAAGCTATAAAAGTGCTTATCTTGTGTGATTTTGACCCAAATTCTTCTTTCTTGAATAGGTTTCAGCTACTTTATGCTTTCTTTCAAGAAAACAATTATGCAGACCCATTCAGTCAAAGCCATTTGCGTCTGGTATTCCTTTAACTTGTTACACAAGCTCCTGAATCCTAGAGAATCACCAGTGGAAGCTGCTTGGACAGCTTCCAGAACTGGTCTCAGAAAGACCAGTTAGGTGGAAACTTGAATTAGGCAGCGGTGGTTACCTGTACAGTGATAAATGCTACATCACTGCTGCATTAATTCTTTAAGGTAAAGAGCTCTGAAACACAGAGAGAGCACTTCAAAGAGTTCTGTATTCTCTGAAAGTGGCTCCTGTCAGAAATGAGACACTGAATCAGCATAACAGGCAACCAGCAGAGAGGAGCATGGATTCTCCCTGCTAACACCAGAGCTCAAGTACTGAGCCTCTCAGATGTTTATGTATGGTACAACTGAAGCCACTACTGGATATTTTATCTATTCTGGGGCTTTGGCAATTGCTTGCTCTTAAGAAGACTCTGGATCAGAGAAGAAAAGAAACCTTCTTTAAATGTGTGGATGAGGAAAGTCAGTCATTTGAGAACTCAGATCCTTGCAAGTGCCAGAAGTAGCATGTGCATTTTTAAGTGCTTGCATGGAAGAAATATTGATTTCCATCTCTTGTCCAAATTGCCAAAAAATAAAAAAAGTTATTCAGGGTTTTATAAAGTCAAAGTTTAGAAATAATATACATTTAAACCTCTCTCTCTCTCAAGTTATGGTTCATTGTATTTTGCTGTTTTAGAACAGTAAGGATTGCAGAAGTACAAGTTACGAAAGTACTGTGTTTGACCCTTAAGTCATATTTATTGCCTCATTGAAATTACTGAAATACTAAGAAGATTTATTGTGAAGATATTATTTCTTTAATTTTCACAAGGAAGCTGTTTTTTGTGTATTTTAAACTATACAGCTGAGCATCCCAATTTTCTTGGGCACTACCACACACAGGCTCATGGATTTAAAACACCACATGATTTCAAGAAATTTTGGACCTTCTCCTTCATTATTAATAAGAAACAACTTTCTCAAGAAATCTACAAGACAAAGCTCCTGGTCTGACAGGGCACACAGTGCAGGAATCAGCCCCTCAGAGGTTTATTGTTGTTTTGCAGCCTGAGAGGCTGCAGCAGGTGGCCCTCGTTGCTGCGCTCGCTCTCAGCGGTGTAGACGTTGTGCTGTGCAATGTAGGCAATGACAGAGTCTGGGATGAGATATTTCACACTCAGCCCTCTGCACAGCGCAGAGCGGATCTGGGTCGCACTGATTTCATTCTGGATCCACTCTCTCACTAGAAAAATATTGTGCTGATATTTAGATAAAAGGTCTGATTCCTGGATGAACTGAGATGGATCAGAGCCAGCCCGGCTAATGCAGACCAAACCAAACTTTTCCACTATTTCTTTGATATCTTCTTCCTTCCAGAGATTGGGTGTCTTAAATGTCTGTAAAAAATCAGCCCCACAGAGCAGCTTTAATTCTGGTAGAACTGGAAAGACAAAAGGAAATAACACATTCTTATCCTTTCTCAGTCTTATAGGAAGTTTATATTTAAAATTGGTTTTAACTCGTCACTTTATTTTTCTTCTAAAATTTATTTTTAAAATAATTTACCTTTACTCCAGGCTTTTTTTCAGAAGGTTGTAAGAAAATTCAGGTTTTTATGTATCTGGTCACAATTACTTTATCACCGACTTCATCATCGCTAAACTCTGTACACAGTTAAAGGAGAATTTTTACTCCACTCAACCAATCCAAAAACGGGAAGAAGCAAATAAAGAGAAATACTTCAGCACAAAGATTAGACTTGGTTGAACCTGGCTACTGCACACCCTCCCACCCTGCTGTTCTTTATTGTCTCTACTTCTTATTTGCTGTTCTCTGCCTAAGCCCCAGCACAGAACTCTTTTTCTCAAACTTCTTCCACAGCACTCATCATTATTCCACCTGAGCATTGTACAAAGATTGACCAGATAGTTTCATGGCCTTGTATTCATGTGAAATGAAGGGGAAGGATGGAGGTTTGCCTTCACTTTACACTTATTTGATTGTTAGCAAGTCTTGTACAAACACCTTAAAGGAGAGATTCAGAACGTAAGAAACATTCCAGTGATGATGCATGAAAAGCATGACTTCTTTCCTCCACTAACTGTAATGATACAACTCCTCAACAACCAGGAACAACTGAAATGTATTATTCATGTCCAAGAGATGCTACAACACCAGAGGAAAAAGGCAAATCAAAAATCCAGCAGCATCCTGGCAAGCCATAGGGCTAAGGAAGATGATTAGACAGGAAACTGGAAATGGACATTGTTTCCAGAGCCTGCCATGCCTCTGCTGCCAACAGAAACTTTTCTGGCCAGCAAACATCAACATGGCAGCATCACTACTGCACTATCCATATACTTTGTCCACTGTCTAACACTACAAGTAGAATTCTAGTAACCCCTGGATTTTTCATATTTTTTATTCATGTATTCCGTGCTTTGCAAAACAAGCAGGGCCACAATGTACATCTCTGACAGAGCTAAGGAGATGCTTATAAAACCAAGAATTAATAAAACTCCAGGGTCTCCTATCTGTGTGGGAGCCGTTACAAAACAACTGCCCCAGCAGTTATGTTGGCATTTGGCACGGCTTGGTTTTGGCATGCAACCCTCCAACCCCCAAAACTCACCAGCTACTATGTTCAGTTTTCTCACTATTAATCTGCTAAAGCTGTACAGTTCTTAATGCTAACCACAGCATCATGTCTACAGTCATGAACCAACCTGGGTGCTGGCAAGAAAGGGAATCCTCTGTAGAGCTTTCTGTGGGATGTTTGTTTCTCATGAACTCCTTCTTGGACTGGAACGCTCTGAGTGCTTCGTTATAATGGTGCCTGCACTTAAAAGAAAGGCTTCTGTGTGAGGTAATCCTCTAAGAGATGCAACAAAGCGATTACCTGGCACTTTCCCATTCCAGAACAGGGTCTACTTTTATGCCCTTTGGATTTGAATACCATTTGTTAAGAATTTGGCTCATTCTGCCCTGAGATTAGTATCAATGTAGTTACATTCTGTGGAATTCACAAGTGATCTCCTTAATGGCATCCTAGTTTGCAAATCCTTTTTGAAATTCTACTATTATGGCAATTTTGGTAGCAACTGCATTTAAAACATAGAGGAGATTTTTTTGCCTGAAACAGGATTAAATCTCACTTCAATCACTAGCTGTAATTTCTTGACTAAATACAACCCCTCATGACAGTGTTTTTGTAATGTGTGCTCTGTTTTGGGGAGGAGACATTCTTGCTCTCTCTCCTTCTCTTCTCCATAAAAATATGTTCACTGAGTTTTTCCCTTGCCGTTTTCCTGTTCATTTTAATTAAAAGAATCATGATTCTGAGAAACTAAAAATTGTTACAAGATTTTTGACATCTGCTGTGCTTCTAATTTTATTGAGTTCAGATCCAGGAAGGCAGGCAAGGATCCCTTTGCAGGTTTTTCCAGGTTTCTGCAACTTTATCCTTTCACCACTCCTGATTACCCCTGCAATACTGGTATTGTTACCTCATGGCAGTGGCCTTTTCCTTCCAAAGCAGCACAGCCTTGCTTGTTTAGAACAGTCTCAGCCTTGCACCATCCTGAGCCAGGCTGAAGCATTGCTGATATTTGCACAAGCCAACATTGTTTCAAGGATACAAGCTCCTGGTCAGACAGGACAAGCAGACACAAAATCAAGGCTGTGTCCAGTTTCTGTGTAGCACATATAGAGCCCCAGTGACCATCAGCTCCTATCCAACTGCAGCAATACAAACGTTCTGAGTTTCAAGGAACAGTCTGAATCTAGTGCGTGTACAAAGCCCCAGCTGACCTTGGGAATGTCTGCTCTAAGCAAGGAATTCACAGGCTCTTAAAACCATGCAAACACTTTAGCCACAGGACAAAGCTGCAAATGTGTCAAGAACCTACATCCAGGCAGGCTGCAAAGCAGCCTCCAGTGATTTCTGATGCTCAGCCACTGGCCAGAGAAACTGCACAGCCAAGAGGTGAGGCACAGATGGCAGCAGAGAGTGGGTACCAGGAGCCTGGCCTCTGCCTTCCCACACGTCCAATTTTAACCCCGCCTTGCTGTAAACAGGCTGGTGCAACACACAGCCAAGCACACCAACTGTATGTCGTGTTCTGACATTCCTGGGCCAGGATTCAAAAACAAGAATGCTTGCCAAAGAGCTCCCTGAAGGATCAACGTTACAACCACTGCAAAATCTGAGCTGCCCTGGGTCTGCTTAGCAGCTCAAGGGCTGGAGCAACTGGGGTTGCACTACATTAGGTACAGCAAAAAGGACAAACCCATCTGCCAGCTTCTTAAGCGTTTTCTGAAATGTGTATGAAGCTTTGAGTAACTATAGAGCTAAATCACAAGCACAATGGAAGTTGGGTAATGCAGATCTTTGCCAATTTTTAATTACTCTGTACAACGAATGCAGTCCTTTGCCTACTGACAATACTGTTTCCTTGTCTAGGCACACTCAAAAACAGCACTCAAGTGGAAAACAGCTCTATTATGTTCCCTCCTCCTCTCTAAGAAAAGCCTTGAGATAGTCTCCAAGACTTCCATATTCATTTAATAGCACTACTGTAAGTAGGATTTGAGCTTTGCTGCTTAAAATTCTTTCATGTCACAACTACTTGGGATCTTCTGCAGAATCCACAGGTTTTGATGAAATGTGACATTTTTATTGCACTCTGTTAAAACAAGTACTGTAGGAAAATTCATGCATTTCAGGACGAAATGTTCTACTGCAGTTAAGTGTACAACTCAAACTACTGGTAAGAAGAGACATTTACGTACAATAATTATTTCCTCTGCCTTGCAATAAGAAAATCTCTTTCTATTGGTACTGAGGTTTCCGACCTTGGGGAGCTTATACTGAAGGCAGCAGTTAGTCTTTAGTTTTCTGAGGAGTGAAGAACCTACAGATTAACTTTGAAAGCATGTGAAGAACAGCACTACAATAAAGCACTGTCTGTTTATACTCAGCAATGATCTGCTAAAGCCAGGTCTTTTTTGTCTTCTTTTTCCACCTGTGACACTTAAAACACAGCGTAAAGCACAAACACCTGCATTTCATCAGAATGCTGCTTCCTCATTCAAGGGACAAGGTTCAGGACTGGATTAGGGCATCGGTTCAGCTCATTAATAGATAGCAACATTTATGGACAAAACAAGATTTAAGCTCATTTCTCTTCTTAACAGGCAGCGATTGTAAAGTTTTGTGGATTTACTAATAAAACTAGAGGTTCACTTCCTAGCAGATGGTAAGTTTGGCTGTTCATACCACATTGATACTACTTTGCCTTAGCAGAAAATTATACATAGAGGTTTTACTTACTGGAACTCTTATCCTGAAGAACTCTGAAGTGGATTTATAATTTTAAAAACCAATCTTACAAGCAGTACTCACTTCAGTTGGAACTGTGCAAGACCAAAGTAGGATCACCTGATCTGTAAGATTTAGGACTGCTTCACTGGAGGAAAATGGTTTGACTGAACTGAAGTTTAGGCCAAAAGCCCCAAACCCAGGCAACGCTGTAGGACAGCACTTGGTGACTTCTCACTCTGGGACATACAGTTATGACTGGAGAAAGAATAGTGTTTTCTGCAAAGATAGAAATCCTCCCACCCTGACCCTGCTCTGCTACCTGGCGGGAAGGGGCAAGAGGAGCAACTGGATGCCTGTGTTCCCTCAGGGAAGCAAATAAAAGCAGATATAAAAGGCTCTACTTTGTCTTGTAAGTTTGTAGTGAATTCTTATGGATGCTTTTGCAAAGTAACAGGTCTGGCTTTTAACTGCTTTCACACAGAGTCACAAGAGCTTTTGGGGCAGCTGTTGGAGGGTGCAATTTAGAGCCCTGAACACCTGTTTCCTTAGAAAATGAGGATAAAAATGAAGAATCAGTGATAGCTCTTACAGCACATTTGCTGTAGCCTTCCATGAAGGCTTTCAGTTTAATGGTATCTGTTACCTTCTGTAGCACCTTTTCCAAAGAGCAGTTAGAACAAGAAGTTTGTGTTTTCACACCCTGCCCCATAATCAATATGCATTTATTACCACATGTAAAAGACATGTTTCAAGGTCCTTGCATCAAGTTTTGGACAACCTGTTTAATTTCTCCTCCCAGCACAAAACCGCAGCAAACTCCAAGATTTTGAAGAAAAAAAAAAAAACAGTTATGGGCTTGGGCTTAATTTACTATTAGAATTAACAAGGAAAATTTACAAGATGTGTGAATAGATAAACCTGGAGGCATAATACTGCTATCACAGCTAACCTGGAACAGAGATGCTCCTGAAGAACAGAATCACTTGTGAACTCTCTTACTTTCTGATCACCGTCTCTCTATTACCTGCTTAGAGACCTACACCCAAGAAAGGTAACATGAGAGGCAGGAACTTTTCCTGCAGAACCCAGCAGTGGCCATCATTTTGCAGAGGCTTTCCACATGCACCCAACTACTTGAAGGACATGAGGGCAGTACCGTGGTCATTGCACAGGTCTGGGGAAAGCAAATGAAAGATTCCTGGCGGGGAATCCTGACTTGCCTGGGTGTTTTAGAGGAGCAAGTTCTGTGCATTGACATGGCAGCCTGGCAGATTTTTGGCAGTCAGTAATTTCATACAGACAGGAAGAAGATAATGCAATCACCTTAGTACTTTCACTGTCTCTGTCCATGTGTCCTGCTCGCTCTCCCAGGGATCCACCCGTATCCAGTCTGATGTCTCCAGGGCCAGTTTGGCCATCGCCACCCGGTGCCTTGCTGACACCAAGCCTTTCTTCCCATAGTTATCACTGACAGGAGACATTATGCCTTCAATCACCTGATATCTTCCTGGGGGGAAAAAAAAGAAAAAGAGAAAATTAGTCCTCTGCACAGAATCTTGAAAATTTAGGGTGGATAGGGCCTTGGGGGCTCACCTAGTCCAACCTTTTCAAAGGATAACTTCCATGGTTAACTTCAAAGTTTTAAGATGCTATGAACAACTTGATTTGGGTTTTGTTTTTAATCCATTCACAGCAATTACAAAATTAAAATGCAAACATTTTGTTCCTCTGTGAGCTGCTCACAATTACCATCATGTTTATCCTAATAAATGACCCAAAAAGGAAAGCTGGGTAAACAAACAATTTTAAACCACATGAACATAGTCAAAATTGATGCTGCAAACTATCAAATTTGTTAGATAGATTTAAGTTTCATAGTCCAGTTAGTACAGCTTTGATATAGCCAGAGCATAGAATGACTTAACTGACCACTACTTTGTTCTTAAAGAACTGATCATTGTTATTTATCAGAATCATTGTGCCTTTCTTTCTGTTAAAGCAAGAATTACAGCATTACTGCAGCTGTGATTGATGTGAGTCAGACAAATCAGAAGATTCAAGCACAAAGATGGGGCTAATGGAGTCTAAAATGAGACTTGGAGCACTGTGCTCCACACATCAACTCAGCAGCCACTAAATGCCTTTCTATCTGGCTGACCATGTTAAATACATCTGACAATATGCCCCTGGTTTTCTGCCCCTGTAACACAACATAATCATTAGCACAACAGACTGGTTAGATTTTGCAGTTCTGACCCCAAACCAGGAAATAAAAATAAAGCACCACCAGAAGCTGCAAGGCTCGAGAGACTGAGGAGGGGGAGAGTGTTTCAACTGAACAGAAATGAACAAAATTATTTCCAATGTAACACATGCATTTTAAATAACTATGACAAATATGATACTGAAGAGGAAAAAAATCCTCTTCATTTTTTCTAATTCAATTATTTTAACAAAGAAATTTCAATGCAGCATGCTATCTTTATTGCTTTGTAAGGAAAACAATACCCCTGACATTTCTGATACTGGCACATGACAATTCAATATTCTAACACGGCAATGTCACTCTAGCAATGTCATGCTTATTTTGATGTAATAAAATTTTCAAAAGAACTTCATTGAATTCAACTTAAAAAAACAGCATTGAGATTCAATGAGATTTACATCCTCTTAAGATGTCAGTTCAAACCGTCCTCTGTTTTAAAATATTCTCATTACAGGTAAAATGAGCAAGATGGAATTTTCCAGAATCATGCAAAGATGTGTATATAATTAATTCCATCTCTTGATTTGAAATTGGAAATAATTCCACTTGATTTATGAACAACAATTATTCTCTCATACTCTGGTAATATACAGTGCTATAACAAGTTATCATTTAAAGGGAAAGAAATTACAGTTTAAATTTATTTCTCGTTTAAAGGGAAGGAAACTTGAATACACTACTAAGTTAACCTTATTAAAAGGTTTTTCCTACATGATGATTTTATTTTGCATGTTTCAGTTTCTTTAAGTTTCTACAGATATAAGTTGTACCCTTATACCTTAAATGAATATATTAAATGAAAAAAATCATATTTCTGTGAGCTCATGCTAAGCAAGAATGATATGGGTCTGCCACATCCTTGTGAGATGGAAAGACTTCAATCTCTAGTCTGCCCTAGAGCTGCACAAATGGGATGAGATGAGCTCTTGGTGCCATATCAGCTTGTTCCACAGCAGAAATGAAACCAACTGGAAGAGAAAAATCAAGGCTGATAACACTCCAGAGAGTCAAACACAGGAATGGCTTGAGAAGATTCACAAAGGAGTTACCCAGCACTACAAAAACAGAATGCACAAGAGCTTTCCACATACAAATACAAGCTTTAGCTGTCAAAATATAGGAAATAATTCTATTACTGGCTCTAAATAATTTGTTTCCTATTCAGTAATTTAAAAGTTCACCTGTTCAAATATGCCCCTCAGTTTAGGCGGGTGTGCGAAGAGAAAATCATTAAATTCTGTCACCTTGGGCTCTTCTTAATGTCCACTGAAATTCTCAACTCTCTCCCATAAATTATTACAGGTTCCTTCAAACCCTCCTTGGTCCAGAATTATCTTCAAATTCTATTTCTCTGGAAGTCTATTTGTTTTCATCATGAAGTATGTTATTATTGCTTGTCCTAAATATGTGCAAAAATCCTCCAGGCCCTTAAGTGGCTTTGTTTTTCAAAATGTACCTACCAAAAGCAGCAAAAAGTTCCTCTTGTTAGGAACTTGCACTCTCTAAGAACTGTTTAAGAGAACTGGCTAGTGCTCAGAAAACTAAATGTAACTAAAGTAATGAAACAAAGACTGTCCCTCAAACACGTTAAAGCAGATTATTAAGGAAAATTAAGGAAAACTAAATAGGTATTTAGTTTTCTGTTATCAAGGTGTCATGTAAATTGCCACAAACACTAATACAAATTGTAATGCTTAATTAGCTTATTCATACTAAAGCGAATTTATCAAATGCCATTTCATACAAAATTATTTGTGTGTTTTGGTGGGGCTTCTAAAGATTAATTTCTTCCAGTAGCAAGTCTGGAATTCACTGAGAGAAATGATGCCAAAAGTAAATAATAAAAGTAAATAACCACTACAGAAAAGCAAATAAATGAAACACTTCCAAACATTTAACTCTTGCTAACTACCCATTTTCCTCTCAGTGCCAAAGGAAAATCCCCCAAGAGAAGTTCCACAGCTTCCTGGGGTTACCCTACCCAGTGAACAGGAAAGCATTTGACAAAACCCATTAAGAGTGTCAGATTTCCCCCAGGTTTCATAAGATAATAAGTCATTATCCTTCACCTTCCCCTCGCATTCGTCTTGCCACAGATAAAATACCTTGTCTTTCACACCCTCCTCCTTTGCCCTTCAACCCTTTGGTCTCACCTGGAAACCTGGGGATGTAAGTACCCTCCACTGGCAACACTTGGGAAACAAGATTAAAAAATATCTCAGATAGATTGATTCTAGTACTATTTCTTTGGTCTTCATGGTCAAATGAGGAATATAGCCACAGAGAAGTAGAAGTGCCTGACATTAGGTATTAATAGACTCTAAAGGCATCTGCCACAGTCACTGCAAGTTTCAAAAAACAAATTTAAAACAAGGGACTGAATCTCAGAAAATTTTAGCTCTGAGGATGTGTAAAGTGCCAAATTCAAATGAGTAGACAGAAAATCCAGATAAAGAGAACGATTTGAGTCATTCAGGCTCACATAGCTATGTGTGTTGTATTTAAAAGGCAGCATGACAAGATTTATTGGCTGATATTACCAGAAAAATGATTAATTACTTGACACGTGGCAATGAAACTGTACAAAGTATCAGAAACCCAGTAAAATGTCTTAGTTAAAATAGGGATGTATGAAATATAAGATTAGGCAGCATTAGAAACTGATGTGATGTACAAAAAGCCGGCAGACAGAATTACTGGAGATGCCAGTCAGGATGCACATCAGGGATAGTCACATCATTCATGGCAGTGAAACCTGCCTCTGAAATCACAGAATCCTGGAATTGTTAAGGCTGGGAAAGCCCTCTAAAATCATTGAGTCCAACCAGAAGCCCAGCAGTAGAACATGTCCCCAAGTGCCACATCCACACGTCCTTTGAACACTTCCAGGGCTGGTGACTGAACTCCAGCCAAGCTATGGCCCAGCTCATCCTTTCAGCATGATTTGTGATGGAGCAGCACCACTGAGGCAGCAGGAGGATGAAGCCATTCCCAAGCCCAGGAAACATGTCCCTCACACTAATTAATTAATTCCTCACTCATTTCAGGCATCCAGAGTGGATGTCAGCTCCAAGGTGCACTGTTCCCGTGAAGGGAATCACTGCTGCCTCAAGTCAGATAAGCCCTGCTCTCCAGCCCCTCCATCAGCTCCCAGGCTGCAGCTGCTGCTTCTTCTCCTCAGCAAAAAAGCTCCAATTTCTCCTCTCCTTCCCTGCGTAACCCAGAAGTGGAAAAACGGCTAAAACCATGAGGAAATGACCAATTAATTTCCTGGGCAGGAATGGTTCTGCCATAAAACAGGCATCCAGAATCAGTCACTTTTATAGCACACTGCCAACCCCTTCTGCTTGAGAAACTACATTCCCTGTGGAGGAGGGGCCATAGATGGGATCTGTGTATCCACACACACAAACACATCCATCTCCTCTTGGAGCACCTCTGCTCGGGATGGGTAAAGCTTGTTCAGGCAAACAGGATTCTGACCTTGCTGCCTGGCTGGGTTAAGCTTTCAGAAAGTGCAAAGACAACGCTGCAGGCACCCAAAGAAGGACTCTTTAATGCAGAAAGCCCTTCTACTTGTAAGGCTTCACAAATTAAAATAAGAAGCCAAAAGGCAAGTCACACCCTACGCAGAACTAGGCATTGACAGTGGGTGTAATATAATGCACAATTTCCATTTCAACCTTTCAAAATTTAATTTTTAATACGATTTTTACTGTATTTTGAGCAAACTGCCCTGAGTAAAGGGTGGAGTCTTTCTAAACTGACCCTCGAGCAGATCAGACATCAAATTGATTCAGACAGAATAATAATTCATTTCCCACTTCAGTCCTTCTTTCAGGGCAAATAAATGTTACTGGACTGTAATTTATGACTTAAACAGAATTACCAATTGGTCTCATATTACCTTTCTACTCTTCGCATATCTGGGCAGCAGAATGAGTTATAAAAGTACAGTGAAAAAATTCAATTAAAATCTCTTTTTAATCCTTTATTTCCAGTCCTGCAGGAGCAACAAAATAATTTTAGTTCTAGGAAAACAGAGACTTGTAGAGGCTGCCCTCAGAGCCAGCTCTGTAATTCCACCTCATGACAGGCAAAGTATCCTCACAGGATACTCTGAGTATGTAGCTGCTGCTTTTACTGCACAGTGGTATCAGTGGGTTCCCTGGTTCTCTCCCCCTGCTCAATTTGACAGCCAAATTCCTTTTACTATTATTTGCTCTTCAGGTTCCTACTAAACCACCTCCCTAGGAACCTCTCTGTCAGATTCCAACAAATAATGATTTCCTCCCAATGACTTCCAGAAACTTAAGTGCATATTTTACCTGCCAGATGAAAAAAAAAAAAAAATCCCTGAGCAACTAAGGAGCTGCTCAAGCTTAGAGTTCAAGGCTTCCCAGTAGCATTTCTGATTCTTTCTTAAATTCCTGATGTTACCACCTTGCTCTTTTGTTGCCAAAACATTCTAGCCTAGTGGCATCTCCTTTTCTGATCTTTTTCTAGGAGAGATAAAGTGCCTCTTAGTGAAGACAGATAATGAATAATTAAAGTTTCATTTTTTCACCAGCTTCCCCCAGCTGTCAAAACTGCTTCATATTAAAACACATTGTATCATAAAAGCATGGAATCAGAACATAATTGATTTTCCCAAGTTTCAAAATTATTAACCATATTATTTCATAAGGTTCAGCCAGTGCCATGAACAGGACCCTCAAACTCCTGATAAAACTTTTACTCTCTTTGCATAAACACTCATTATACTTGCTTACACACTGAGATAATGCCAGACTTCATATATTGAATATCCCATGAAAGCTTTATGTTAATATCAGTAAAGAATATTAAAATGAACCCAGCTGTAAAGTAAGAGCTGATCTAAGTGAGTACTGAAACTTTTTCTTGCTTTTCCCAGCCCCCACTGACCTGTCTGGTGCAGGTGGTCTCTGGCCAGCTCAAACAAACGCATGTGCATGTTGGTGGTGGGGTTAAAGGAGCCACAGGCCAGGAGGATGACAGGGATCCTGCTCTTCATCCTGACAGCAAAACATTACACCTCCTCCCTGCAGGAAAAAAAAAAAAATTAAAAACAAAAGACAAACTTGAGAAAGAGGGGTTGCCCTTGGTTCCTGAACTAAAAGGAGCTGTTTCCAGAACTGGGTGTTTCTGGAGCACCAGTGCAGTGTCCAGAGATCTGTCCTGTCCCAGCATCCAGCCCCTGCCTGCTCAGGAACACAGCTGTTCCTGGATGTTAATTAGAACACCAATCTGCTTCCTCACACACAGACATGGCTAGAACATACCTCTAGAAATTTACATTCTTATTATTAAAACCAGACCATTTTTAAACTTGCTTTTAATTTTTAACCTGCTTTTATTACAGAGAAAGGTTTTGTTCTGTCTTCCTGGCCATATGTAACATTGGTGTGCTACAAAATCAGATATTTTTTTTTTTTTTTAGTAACTTCTTACAATGAACCTTTGCAACACCTTACAAAATCTCATGTGCAACACCAAATCCTAAGGTGTGCCTTCCCTGGAGCTGGGCAGGCAGCACTGGGGGTCAGCCAGCTGGCAAACACCTCCAGGCAGATTATCAGCATTGGCCTGTGTGGTTCCTCTGCTGGACTGCAGAGCAATGGACAGTGCACCAACAAGAGAGCAACAGGGGAGAGAAAGCACAGCTGTGTCAGGAAATCCCCAGGGCATTACAAAGCTGTGAACAGGGGAAATGGGTAGGGAGCAGTGCTGTGAGGAGCCTTGCAGCGGTGTTTACAAACAATACTGATATAATTTAAACTGTACGTCATCTACTAAAAATGTAGCAAAAATGAGTTTAAATCCACTGTGCTTGGAGCTATTTACTTGTATAACTCTTTTTAAAACTAATCCAGAATACAACTGGCATGATAAAAACAATTGTGCCCCACATCCCTGTCTGCAAATCTAAAATCTTTTATAGAATCTGAAATCTCTACATTGCTTATACCTGTGTATCATACCACTCTCCTCTGTTGCCTGGCCTCCAGCCCTCCCCAACAAATGGAATTCCTGCTTCCTGCAAGAGACACCTGCATCCCAAATTTCAGAACTCAGTCTTGGGATAACAGAGCAAACCCAGCACAGACTGTGTGTTCAGATGAGCCAAATCTCATTCTCCATCTGCACTGTCCCTGCAGCTCAGAGCCCACCTCTTATTGTTCTAAGTACTTACAGTCCCTTCCTCCCCTGCCCCTTTCTCTGAATTAGAAAAATTTAATAATAATGGTTAAATCAATGTCAAGTCAATATTTTATAGCTGCCAACATGATCAGTTCATTTATGGAGGATTTACAACCTGAAGACTGGGACTGTACCATGGAACAGCACGCAGTGCACCAAGCAACAAGTGTTAATATTGTCATTTGTGACTTTTTGAACCTTTGACATTTAACTTTTTTACTGAGAAAACCCTTGGAAGCATTAAGTGCTATCTGTAGCTCCAGCACTGAGTACTGAATACAATGATTGTTTTATAATGTTTTTATTTTACTTTCCTAATTTCTCATACCTTCCATCATACTAGGGAAGCCATAGTGGGGAGAAAAGACTTGCAGGTGCTAAAGCCACTGAAAGTCAGCACCACTTTTATGGTCTGTGATGGGAGCAGCTGGAGGAAGCTCCTTTCACTGCACCCTGCTCTCTCTCCTGGTTTACTGCCTCCGTGCAGACACAAAAACTCACACATGAAAACTGTATGCAAAATGTACAGCTTCTTCATCCAGAAAAAACAAAAATTGTTCTTTTGTTCAGTATCAGCAATTCTGTAATGTATCTCCATTGTATGGGGAAAGGTGTTTCTGCCCTGAAAGTGAGCAAAACATCAGCATCTGAATAGAGCTCTCACTGCTGCTCACAGCTCTCCTGTGCTTCCTCCTGTTCTCATCAAGTGCAGTTTATATTTCCATACTATTTGCCATTTCAACTGGATGACTTCTTTTGCTTGGCTTTTAATTCTACAGACTGTTCTATTTCTCACCTGAAACAAAGGTGTTGGACAGTTTCATCGCAGCTCTTACTCATTTATACCCTGGAAACTCCAGAGAAAGACTTCAACCTCTGATTTTTAGTGATAGCTTGACAGTACTGATAATGGAAATTCAAAAATCAAACCACCACCACCACACAAACAAACAAAAACAAGAAAACAGAAAAAAAACCCCACAACAAATCAAGGCTGTACCAACAGTAATGAAAAACCACCTCACCATCTCACAAGGTATTATACAACTATAAACTCAAAAACACCCTATATATATATATATATTTTTTTTTTTTTTAAATCACTGTTTTTATTTTTACTACCCCCAAATATAGTGTACCCTACACCTATTCAACCGGTCTAGGACAACTCTTAGTATTTGAAACAAAACTTTCTGATTCAGTTGCTATCTCAGCTGGTATTGATTATCTGCAAGGTTTTAAATCATTAGAACACCACTCAAAGTAACAGAAAAGAAGACAGTTAACTGATTTTTCAGCTAAGCTCTCTTGAGAAATCAAACATTGGGGAAAGTTTAAACACAGAGTCTGTGTGCCCTGCTCTGGGCCCGTGTTCCAGCAGCCCTGGCCAAGCAGTGCATTCCCAGGAATGCCAATCTGCATTTGGGGAGCTTCCAACAACAGGGACATCGTGTGGCAATGAAGGAAAGGGCAGTCACCTTCTGATGGGGAGGCCACACACTCAAGCTATATAAAAAAGGTTTAATTATGGATAAAGTGTTATGACTTTCATTAGATAATTCCTACAAGTTCTTCTTCTGGTGCCTATATTCCTACAATATGCCAATAACAGATGATGTTACAGATGACCACAGTTAAGTTCTGCTGAAAGTCAGTAATTAGAGCCATATCTGATTAATTATCAGCAGCAGAATGGAGTACTGAGCAGCACAGTCTGATTCATGAGCTGTTAAACCAGTAAACTGGAGAACAAGACGCTGATATGTGCACGCTCTGAGGCACTCACCCTGGAGGGAACATTTCTGCAAAAAGCAGAAATAAACCAAATCCTAGCACAAGATTCAAGCATTATCTCCTCCTGTGAGGGTGAAGCTAGATTAATTTAGATGAAATTTAGATTTGAACAAGTTAAATGCTGCTGATTTCATTATTTTACTGAACCACATCATTACCTCATACAAATTCATGCAGATGCACTGGGACCAGCTCAGTTACACCAAGTGACACTAAGAATATTAGAGCTGAGGGACAGATTTTGGAAGTCAGAAAATAAAAGTACATTTAGTAGCTGACCCAAATCATAGCAAGCCACAGGATAGAAATATCCCTTAAAAATATGACTGGATATGAGTTTCTCATGCTGTTAATAAGAGCTGCTGCCATAGAGAAGTTATTCCAGACAGTAAGTTCCCAGCATTTGCTGTCACCAAAGCAATCCTCCACAACAGTGACAAATATTTACCTGTATGTCCCCATCTTCCTTTTAATAATGAACATATGTACCTGGGTGAGGAAACATGGAAAATGTATAAACTGGGGCAGTATCTTCTTTACTCATCAAAAAGTTACTCCCTCCAGCCACAAAGGATTTTGCAAGGAGCACATATATATTACACACAGCCCAATATGATGTTGTAACCCTCCAAAACAGCTTTTTCAGGGCCACGTGGTGAGTCTTACTATTATTAAATTCCAGTGATTCAGGTAGACCCTATTTATCTGACTTTCACTGACAGCTATGACAGGATACATGATTTCCTATCAGATTCACCACAACTATAAAGCTACTCCTTCCAATCCCCACAGCAGACTTTTAGTCAGAGAACACAAGTCCCATCGCAGCTTCAGAGAAATCTCAAGATCTGCTCCCCTCCTCACTGCAGTGTTCACTAGAGCAGCAACTTATCCAAGCCTATTCACCTGGGCTTTTTCTCATGTAACACTGAAGATGGCTCAAAACACAACAAATGCTGCCTTTAACAATGCACAGGGGGTTTTGCCTGAGACAGGCCTGCTGACTTTGGGGGTACTCACTATTTCTCCTTCCTCTCTGTCCAGACAGCAATTTTCCCAGCAAAACAAAAAGTTCTCTGTGAACAAGTCACCTCACAGAAAACTGCTGTGGCCCAAATTCCAAGTGCTCTGGTGGGAACCAGAGAAAGCAGCCTCTGCAGAAGTGTCTCCTCCTCTCCTGAGATAATAATCCTTCAAATCACAGCACAACACTTTACTCTTGCCATTCCTTTATTTCAGGCTGTATCAGTGGGGAAATTCACAGAAGAACCAACAAAACTTCTCTATCAGTTACATCTCTAAAATCAACCTAAACATGACTTATGGCTCCATTTACTTGGAATGAGTTTTTTCTTCTGAATGAAACTAGTTCTCTGTTTTCAGCTTCCAATCCCAACTCTTTCTGCTCCACTGCTACAGAGAATCAGCAGTTGAAAGAAGAAAATTCCCCACAAAAAGTACACAGACAAAGCACAACAAATAATAAATTGAGCACAGGACTCATGCAGTCTGAAATACATGCAAATATGAACATGTTAATAATGAACACAGCATTGCCTTCAACAATTCTCAACTCTGAAAAATGGAAGCACAATTATTGCTTAGCACAAGGTTACAAAGATTATATTCTCAACATACACAAAAATTCAAGTGTGAATTCAAGTCAACAACACATTTTTTAAGCCTGTGAGTTGCTACAAGCTTATAACTAGAATTCCACAGTGGGGCACAAGAGCATCTGGTCCGAAGCCCAGCCAATAAATTATCCACAGAGATACTTCCAGGATAATATCCTATATGATATATTTTTCTTAGTATTCTTAAGAATATTATATGTTATTAATATTTGTAATCATCCTGCAAAATAATCATGCTTACAGGCTGCCCATTGCCTGAACAGGAACAAGGACTACAACAGCTCAGCAACATGGAATTCAGAAACCACCATTCATGCACATTAACAGTAAACTCCCACGTTTTTAACATCCCTATTTGTGCATTTAGTAAATATTCTGAGGTCATTTCAGATTTTCTGCTGTCCTTAAACAGCAAACATGTAAAGACAACTACAGCATAATGTCCTTAATGTTCTTTTTCTGTATTTGGGGAAATAATGAAATTATCCCATTTTGTACAAAAGGCATTAATTACATTGTAACTGCTCATAAAACACCTGACAATACTTAGACATTGGGCTTTGCAGCAGTTTCATCTGGTTACAAGGCCAGTGATACTTCACTAACCCAGAACCATGCAGAAAAGAAGTAGAAAAGGAGCAGACTGGCCAACACCTCAAACCCAGTGTTTGCTGGTAGTGTAGGATCTCACTGGCCTCACACAACACCACTCCCTGCACCACTTTGCAGCATTTCCACAACTCAAGAGAATACAATCATCTCCTGGTATCTTGTACTTCCTGCAGTATGATCTCTAGCATTACGGCTCCAATAATCCCTAGTGATCACTCACCATCTGACACTCAACTCTCTTCCTATTCTTTGTGCCCATATCACCCTGTTAAATAAGCTTTTTCTCCTTTTACAGTTGTCTAAACTATTCTAAGTAAAGCCAGTAGTCCTCCTTCTGTTTGCATGTACGAGTCAGTCATCCACAATGCACAATATATTGATTTACAGAAAAAGAGCATTCACGCAGAGCTGCAACTCTAGGAGCCTATTTTTAAGCAAACAAACTCCTGATTTAGTGAAAGCACCAACTTGCCTGTCAAAACAAACTTGCTAAAACTTCACGAGTTCCTGATGAGAAGCCATTCAGAGTGATTTTTTGTCTATCAACATCTCTGTAATTTTCTTTCAACTAGCAAAACACACTTAGCATATCCTAAGGCAGATCTCAGAAACTGAGCTCACTCACAAATGGAAAATAAATTCAAGTGGTAGAGAAAACACCTTCAATCATGAAAATCTGCTCTTAAAAAGCTGGTTTTAAAAGGCAGCAAGCTAAAGAAACCCCTAGCAGTACTACTGCAGAACACTCAGATGAAAAATAATCATATGTAGCACCCATAACGTTAAGGCAGGATTTCCAGAACACAGAGCAAGACCTGCCTGTGCCAGATCACTGAGCTGGATGGTATTTCTTATGTTTTTGAAGTTCTCCATTATACATTTTGACCCTGCATGGCTGATTTCCTAATTTCTGCTAGTTATTGTTGAGAAAAATGCACAGCGCTTGGTGGGCAGAGTGACATCCACACAACTAAGTGAGTGGTAATTGCAGTAAGTCAGCAATGTGGAGGGAACAGATCCAGATGTGAAGCTGGCTGGTGAGACTGAGGCAGCTCTCAGGTGGCACTTGCTGTGCCAGGGCAGGCAGGTGGGGTTTGACAGCTTCACCTGCTCCAGCTGCAGCAGCAGCCACTGAAACACTGTATGAATGAAGTCCTCAGAAACCACCACAGCCATGAAATCCAGTTTGTCTCATTAAATTATTTGAAAAGGCACAAGCTCAAATTCCCCTCTGACAGGACTGTGACCTGCTGTGCCCTCAGTGCTCCCTGCATGCATCTCCGGACTTCTCAAAGGTCTTTGAGACCACCTGAACGCTAATTAGGTAGTCATAGATAGGCTATATTCTAAAATCTGCATTTCTGTAGTTAAAGGCACAAAGGCAGTTTACTGGTACAATCACACAGTGGAACCAGACTTCAGCAGCAAATCACGCCTGGAAAACGAGCTCACGTGGATTGTATTGCTACAAAGCTTAAAGAAAACAAACATCATGCATCGTTTATAAAATCAAACAGCAGCTGTTGCACCCTCTTAAAAGCTGGGGAAAAAGACAAGTTACACGGTGAAAGCCAGATGGATTGAAATAAATAAAAGTAACCATATCTGCTGTTGTCCTCTTTGACTGTCACTGAACTTGCGGGAGGGAGGGGGGAGAAAGGGAAAAAAGCTTTCTGTTTAAACACACATACATATTTACGTATGTCTATATGGTGGTGGATATGCGTTTATCGAGTGGGTGGCGCGGCCGGCCGGCAGCCCCGGCCGGGGGTTTGAGGCCTACCCGCGGTGCTCTCAGTCCCCAGTGCCCGCTTCCCTCAATGCCCTCAATGCCCTCAGTGCCCGCAGTGCCCGCTT
>JANRMJ010000002.1:571449-582559 GCA_025584955.1 Alethe diademata | reverse complement strand
GATGGTGATAGAATACATACTTCTGGTTACATCTTGCATTGCAACCTAAGACAAATCTCCTTTTCGTCTCCTGGAATTGTCAGGAGGAAATGGAGAGAATTTTTCCCTTCCTGTAACTGATCTCTGGTTAGTACAATGGGATTTTTGTGGACAAAAAAAGTGGTCAGGAGAGTCCGGGCTTTGTATTTTGGAGAGGCACTGCAGGCTCACTGTTCCCACGTGGAATTCCCTCTGTGCCCACACAGTGCTGGTGCTCTGGCTCTTAGCAATGTCACCAGGCCATGGCAGGAGGTCAGCTGCAGTCCCTCACTGCCAGTCAGATGCTGCCTTCTTTGGGTACCTGGTACTGCCATCCTCTTCTAGGACTATTGAGGCACAACATGGTTTGAATTTTAAAAAGAAAGAAATTATTTTTTGTTCATATTTGTATGAACAAAACACTTTTTTAGGACATGCAATATTGTACTTAAGAAAGTAAAAAATAAATGTGCTGTATACATCACATTTTACCCATTTTTTGATTATTGTTTCTGTTATCTTTGTCAGCTAGAAAATTTCTTTCTCTCATCCCTGACCGGTTTAGTTTTTAGTCACTTGGCTAGAATATTATTTAATCTGTTTTATATAAACGTTGAAATGATACAATGAGGCATTGTCATAATGCTTAAAACCTTGATTTCAGTATCATTTAAGAGAAAGGATCTTTTACAAAGCCGTATTGTGCAGTGCAAAGCATCAAGGCTTTCATCCATCTTCATTGTTCCTCATTTAGGCCCAGATCCACTCTTGCATGCCAGATGGCAGCTGCAGAGGAGTTTCAAGTTCTAGCAGCAATGGATGGGAAGATAAGTGCCTCTTGAGAAGGGAAAGCCAGATTGCAAATTCCTTTCAATTGCACCTGATGACTTATTGCCAGTCACTAATTGGTTTGCCCATACACAGGCAATTCAGAATCCAGCAGCAGTGCCTGACTTTCTCTGGTGCTCTGTTCTTCCTGCAGAGATCACTGCTGAAATAAACCCTTGCAGAGAAAAATATTTTACATGGAGCTCTGGGAAAAACCTACCTAAGGGTTTTTTTTTCTGTGCTTGTTTTTTTGGTTGGTTTTTTAATTTTCATAACTGCTGTGTCAAGATTTTTTCCTTCAGGAGAGCCATAAAATCTTGTGTAACTGCCATTGTTAATTATTATTGCAAAATAGTGTAGCTGGCTGTTATGTGCTAACAGTTGACAATATATTTCTGAGTGCATTTTCATTTTAGTCCTGGATGGGGCATTTCGACAGCATCCAGAGAACCAGGAGACCCAGCTATGAAAAGCACAGAATAACTCAGGAATGAGAAAGTGCTGGTTCTTTTCCCCACTTGGAGGCCATGAGCAGCTGAAGTGTTGGTGGAGCTGTAGAGCAGTGTTGGTGATTGCCACTGCTGGTGATGACAGACAAAGGCAGTGTGTAATGGTACAGCCTACAGCCCAGCATATAATAAGCCCTTTAAAAGGTGAAGTATCCACTTAGGAAGCAGTGTCCCTCATGCACTGAAATGTCAGTAATTTTCTGGCTAATGCAGGACCAGCATTATCTCCTGAACCTGTCAATGGAAAGCATTTTCACTAGATGTGTTTTACTGAATGCAGTGACAATATATCAGTTATGTGGGAACAGGAAAAAAACCCCAGCTATCCTTGTTACAAATTATTATTAGTTTTCCTGAAGAACAAAAATAAAGGAAAAACAGGCTCTGTAATTAAGATCTTCAGTGTCCACTGTCTTTGTAACCCTTTTGTTTGTGATCACAACCCCAACAAAACCAGAAGTGGAGCTGTGAGTGTGCAACATGTCAGGGCTGTAACACCACACAAGTGAGTAAAGAGCACATCTTGTTAAATAAACACGAAGTAAATGAATCACTGGGAATCAATGGTACTTACCAAAGGCATTCTCCAAAAAGAAGGGTGTGAAAGAGTGGAAATATTGCCAAGTACAGCAGAACCACATTAAACACGTGGAGAGATCACTGGGGAGATTCCCAACACTTAACTGGACCGTGAATTGAGTTCACATCTTGTAAGTTATTGTTTGCTTCAGAAAATCGCTAAATTGACTTCGCCTATTGAGGGCCCCAACACTAAAAAATAAAATAAAATCACAGACGAGCATCCAATCACAAATGAAGCTATTTGCTGTTTAACACTTGGATAGCTGTGTAGTAAAACCCACAGTCCACAGGGAAATGAAATTTAGACATCTCAAATGTGCTTGAAAGCAATGAATGTAGATTCCTAAAAATCCTAGTTCAGGTAGTTTCAGTGTTTTGTTTTGTTTTTCCTCCAGACCTAGAGAAGAATTGGGTACTTACAGAGGCCCCACTTCTAGAGTTGAGCTAGTGACTTGTAGCTGACATGACTTGAAATTCTTTCTTGAGATGGGAAGAAATTCTGTTGCTCATCAGCAACCAGAGGGGGGAGAAAAAAGCACTTTTTTAGCAGAATACTCTCACTTTTGGGTTTGATAGCAGCAATGAAGGAGCGTTTATCCAATACAGGGTGTGTCTGCAGCTATTCCTCAAGCAGAATTTAACAAATCTTGGGGATCCCCTGGGTTTGTGTGAGTGAGTGACTGCTGTGATAGTGCACCCTCAGAATGGGATTTTGGGAACAGTGCACTCATCTGGGATCTCTGCAGAGTGATCGGTGTTGTGGGGTCTGTCATGGCTGTGGCAAAACTCTGACCTCATTTGATAAATGCCTCTCAAAACATTGCTGTGTACTGGTGAGAGACCCTTAATTTCAAAATTATAATAATTTGGAGGGAGGGAGTTTTACATTCTCCATTTCAAAGGGAAGCTTCTGCCTTGGCAGACACCTGTCTTTCAAACCAGGACATGGGCCGATAGTCCAGTTGCAGCAAAGTGACCAAAATAATTTGTATGTGCATTTATTGCTCTTGAAGGTGCTGGCTTGAATGGCATAAGATACAACAAATTCACCTTCAGACATGCAGCCTCCAAGCATGGAAAAGTAGTTTGGTTACTGTACAGCTAAGAGAGAATTTTTCCTGATGGAGAAAAAATTACTGCTCTTTCTCCTTGAGATTGAACGGCATTTGTTGAAAATTTTAGAGATTTTCTTAAGTCTTATTTTTCAGTCTGGGCTGAGTTCAATGGGGTTGTGAGACCTAGATGAGTGAGTTTGTGATTCAAACCACCCAGGTTGATTGACCTGGGTTAGAATTGTTTGGTGAGAGCAGAGGTGATGGATATGCCTATTTTTTGGTGAGATGGAGCATCCTACATTTGAGAATAAGCCCTCTGTTTGGGTCTTCTGTTCCTAAATTGGCCGTGGTGGCATGACAGCTCTGCATGAACAGTGGGGGCCTTCTTGTGCTTACTGTTCTGCCTCAGAGACATTTGTGTGTGGATTTTTTAAACTTTTGGTGGGTTGGTTAAACTTGATATTTTACATACTGTAACCACTGGGTTTATTTGTTAGTGTGACAGTCCACACACATCTCTGCAAATACAGCAGTGAGGAATTTATTTGCGAGGTCAAACCTGTTCCACAAGGTGCTATCTCCCTGATAGGTTCAAGGTGCTTTTCAATGAATCATTGCTCTAATAAATCAAATTGTATGTGTACTGGCCTATCCAAGCCAGGATATTAATTCCCAAGCAGTGCCTGTCATGAATATGGAGTTTAAAAGACCTGAGATGAATAAAGCAAATGGCCTTTACATTTCAAGACTGTATCTGTAATTCACTGTACTTTCTTCTTGATACACAGACAAAGGTGAATTAGTTCCAGACAAAAATGCATCAGTGCTCTATTGAATAGTCAATTATTAAACATGTAATGGGATCTCTGGTTATCAAGGCATACTCAGCATGTGCACAGAGTACATAATTTGCCCCAGAATGGAGTGAAATTGGTCTATTTTGAAAAAAATCCAGGCAAAATTATATTAACATGGAACTAAAACCAGTTATTGCTTCTGCTGTACAATGAATGGGCTTACTTGACTTCATTAACCATCCCAAGGAGCTAATTTCAGAGTCTTATTATATGTACAAACCTAGAAAATATAGCAGTAAACAACATTATTTTCCTTGCCCTCAAGAAATAATCTATCCAATTTACAATGTTCTGTTTTGTGGAAAAGTAATGTTTTTGACAAGCGTACATGAAGGTAAATGTTCCCACATAAATGTCCTGGCAGCACTGCAACTTGCTTGAATAAAATTAAAAAAAAAAAAGAAGTTTTTGCTGCACAATGAGGAAATTACTTCGTGAATGTCACCTGCGTGAGGTTTTAACTATTATTCATTTCCCTTAATTTTATTCAGGAGAAAAAGTATTTGGCTGTTTAGTTGTTGGCATTGTCATCAAACTAGAAACATTATTCAAGCTGTGGATGTTTATTATTATACTGCAGTTATGTACCATGATTGTTGCATTGGACCATTCATCTGATGAATATTTTTGATCAGCATTAGGAAAACTGCAGATTTATAGCAGTGTGTGAAAGGCACCATTTAAATCAACAGACAGGTGGGGTTTAGGAAAACTTCATTCTCAGTTATATTAAATGTAATTATGAATATAGTTGATTGTGATATTGCTGTATATATTTTCATTGTTTATTTAAACAAAAAAAAGTGTTTTCTTCTCTGTGACTTCCAAAAATGTTTTTTGCCAATACTTTTTTGTGGCATAAGTAATTACAGCTATTTGCATGCTCTAATAAAAATTACAAAATCTCCCTTTCAACAGTTTGTCATTAATTTCTTTTCAAAAAACACCTGGATAGTATGTGAGATGATTATTACTGGTATTTCATGTATATTAAACAGGAAATATAAGTGACGGAGGCTTTATATGTCTAAACTGATATATGCAATAAAGGAAAAAGCAGAAATGATGTAACTGTAAGATATTGCAAGAATTTCTTGGCTAATAAGATGACAAGTTAATTTATCTGTATGAAAGGAGAGGAATGGAGAGGTAGAAATTCAGAAGTGAAAACTGTATGTTCCTATCAGAGGTACATTTTCATCTAGAATTTGGAATTTCTGTTGGAATTGGATTGCAAAAGTTCTTGATTCTGCAATCCATAATTCTTTAGGGAATTCTTGTCAATTTTTACTGAAGGATTGTTCCTTTGTGAGAAATGCTTAAGATCAGAATGATTTCATGTGAAAAAAATTCTTAGCGGAATCACTTGATGCAGAAGAAAAATTTGCAAAGGAGGTGGGATAGCATTTCTCCATTTCTGCACAGGGCATGTAAATGCGTCTGAAGGTGGATGATGCAGGTGGAGTTCTGCTGCAGTACAACACAGCCATTGAAAACAGTTTCCTGATACCTCGTGAGAACTTCTTGAAGGTAACTCAAAGAGATCAGAGTTTAAGAAAAGATTTTAGCAAGAACTTAGCAAATGAGTGTGGTTAAAATTCCCAGTCCACATCGTCAACATGCAGCACACCATTAAATCCTAACCCCATCAGTGCACCAGTGTCCCAGCAGAGCTCTGAGCAGAAATCTCCGTGGCTGCCCACTGGCC
The DNA here is from genome assembly GCA_025584955.1 of Alethe diademata. Lineage (NCBI taxonomy): Eukaryota > Metazoa > Chordata > Aves > Passeriformes > Muscicapidae > Alethe > Alethe diademata. The sequence goes on along the minus strand of JANRMJ010000002.1, from coordinate 577,002 downwards.
CTGCAGGGATTCTGTGAGGGGAACGTGCCATTAACAGGGGTCAGCTCCAGGCACCTGCAGCCAGGGCTGTGCCAGAGCTGTCAGTCCCTTCCTGGCACTCCTGAGCTCTTTTATCCTCCTGCTCCAGTCATTGATCAACCAGATTCTGGTGCTCTGAGGACCTTGTTGATGCTGCAGCAGATGTAATTGCCTGCTATTATGATTCATGCTGTTCCTTCTATTGACCTTTCAGGATTGTTTTGTTCCTCTGAAAGAAGAGGCTATATTGTTAGCTATGGGGCCCTTATGATTAATGATGTGATCAGAGTACAGGGGGAGCTGTCCGGAATATGAAACTATCTGGACATGAAAGAGGGGCTCAGTCCCTGAGATTTTTTTGCTCATATTTTTGTAGCTGCAGGTATAAACCTCAGAATAAGGCCACATCTGCCTAGCTGTACTTCAGGCTATGGCTGTCTCTTACATAAAAGCCATTCAGGAGGGAGATGCTGTTCCTAAAGCTTTCTCATCGATATTCTGTCTGAATTCTCTGAAAGAAAAGACACAATTCCACTCCTAAGTTCACGAGTCCTGGGGGAAATCCTGAGGTAGCTGGGCTGTTTGGGGACAATGTGTGCTGATGTTGGCTCAGTCTCTCAGTTGAGAGGGGAGGGGGAGATGTGACCTGTCACTTGTGCACCTTAATGTGGAGTCTGTGTGCTTTTCTAGTGACTGCTTGGTTCCTGGGCAAAGGAGATGCTTGAGTTCTGCCCCTGAACAAAACTTTGTCTCCAGGGGACCCAAGAGAGTCTCTAAAGACATCTCAGTACCCCTCTTTAGCTCAGCTCTTGCTGTGCTTGCAGTTTGCTCCCTTCTTTTCACTGACCTTTATGGTTTTGCTAGTCCACATTACCTCTGTTGTTCTTTCCACATTCACTTTCCTCCTGCTCTACTGAGCACTTCTACTGTTTCCTCTAATGACTGCTTCTGCTAATCTAGATGTCTGTAATAAGACAACTTCTCAAAATGTGCAATCAAAATGATATGTGAGGTTTTTAATGCAGCAAGATAGACAAGAGAATTATTATTTGCATACCTTGTTTGTTAAACTCTAAGCCTTGTGTTAGGCTAGTAGCTGTTTCAGCAGCAAAAGAAGGAAATTCAGCCCATTTAAAAAGATTTTTCCTAAATACTTCTTGGATTAGAAAAGAAGGGAAAAGGAAACAGTAATTCTGTTGAAAACATTCATGAAGTGCAGAGCAGACTTGTTTGCTTGTTTCTTTCTCCTCCTTAGGTGTCTGTAATTCAAATAAACAAAAATCCAAAGCAGTGATTACAGAATTCACAGAATGACTAGGTTGGAAGAGACCTTCAAGATGATCAAGTCCAACCCATGCCCTAACACCTCAACGAGACCATGGCACCAAGTGCCACATCCAGTCTTTTTTTAAACACATCCAGGGATGGTGACTCCACCACCTCCCCGGGCAGACCATTCCAGTACTTGATCACTCTTTCTGTGAAAAACTTTTTCCTAATATCTGTATCTCCCCAGCGCAGCTTGAGACTGTGTCCTCTGGATGCTGTCGAAATAAGACAAATGCCCCATCCAGGACTAAAATGAAAATGCACTCAGAAATATATTGTCCCCTCATCCCCGAGTTTTTCCAGGCATCAGGGTGTCTACCTCAGCAGAGCTGCAGTGCTGTTGCTGCTGTTCCCGACTAACCTGGGCCATGAGGGCCACGTCTGCATCTCTCTGAACCTGCAGAGTCAGGACTGATTTGTGTAGGGTGATGCCACTTCACCGGGGTGTCATTTCTTGGTGCTGCTAATTTTACAGAGAAAGTGAAGAGCGGAATGTACAAAGCCAGACCTTCATCTTTCTCCTGTCCTACCCAGACTTTTCTGCAGGTGTGTTGAGATTCATCACAAATGGATTTTTGTTTTTAAAGCTCCCACCCCTCTGTACTGCTGGAAGCTGGTATTTGATTTCTTGCTGTTTTCAGTTTCTCTGCATTCCCCCCATGGTGGCATTTGTTGGCAGCAGAGTGTGACTCCAGCATGGAGCCATTAGAGTGGCATAAGTGACCAATTCAGTGCCAGCTGCAGGACTGATAGTTTTTTGGAATTTAATACTGCAAACCCCAGTGGAAACAATGCGAGATTTCTTTGCAAGATAAAAGTTCTGAACCTTCAAGGTAAGGCATGGCACTGAATAAAGAACTGGTTAAAAATGCATGAGGAGAGCAGGGTGGAATCCTTCCTCTCTTTGGAGGAAAGATTACTTGCAAGTGCAGAAAGGTTAAAACATTGGTGTCTTTAACCTCTAATTGTTGTTTATGAAAGCAAGATATACAACTAAACAACTGCAGAAAGGGCTGGCCTCTTTCAGAAAGGAAGGGAAATCAGACAGTAAACCAGTGGAAAAGAGGAGGAAAAAAAACCCTGAAAACTTGAATGTATGTTGACATTGAAATGCAAGGAGTGAGTTCAGAAGTGCTATTTTTAGAATGACTCAATTTCTTTGCAATTTGCAGGAAATGGCACAATGAGGTGAACAGGACTGAAGAAGGAAAAGTATGCCTGATGTTCTTACATAGCTAATGGGCTTGCCTGAAGAGAAGTCTTATACCCCAAAAAATACCCCGAAAAAAAATTTAAAAGAAAGAATTAATAGCTAGGAAATGTAATACCTGACTTCAGTCTTTTCACATCTGAAATAAAGCTTCTTAACCCAAGAACACTTCAACCATCTATGGATATGGTACTCCTAGAAAAAGGTACAAAAAAAAGAGGGTTCAGTTAAAAGAAACATAATTGACATTTCCTTTCTACTTCCTGAGCCCAAGCACAGCAGCTCTGAATTGTGAGCAGGCAGTAAAGGGTTTTCTTTTAGAGTTGTCTGCAGCAAAGGTGCAGCTGCTCCTATCTCTGAAATTGCTTTATGGAACTGAATCATATTTCTTACTAATTTGTCTTTCTTTAATCGTGAATAATTACATTCAAAGAAGTAGTAGGAAAGGTGGTTTTCTTTTTTGCCAAGACTTGCAGTTAAGTGAGGTTAATGACATTGGCACTGCTTTATTCAAGAAATGAATTTGCCCTTAAGTTAGAATGAAAAAGACATGCTTCAAAAAACCGGGGTAACTTTTTCTGCTATCAATCACTGGCACTTGTTACAGAGAAACTGACGGTCTTTAAAATGTGTATTAGCTCTTCATTCACGTGGGATAAGGATTTACTTCTTAAAAAAGAAGTAAAGGAGGAGGAAAAGGATACAGATTCTATTATGGTAGATTAGTCTAGAGCATCTAGATACATTTAGAAGGCCTGAGTTTGAGTGATTTGGCCAAGGTAAAATAGGTAATTTTTGAAAGAAGAGAACCACAAATTTATGTCTCAGGCCAACCCTGTAGGACTCTCTGTGCCCTGCAGAAGTTGTGTAGCTGTCAGGTATCAGGCTTCTCTGTAGGAAGGTGACATACTGGCACCATCAGAATCAGGAAAAAAAATTTTTTTGTTGTTTTTTTGTTTTTGTTTTACCCACATTTTCCTCTGAAGGATTTCTTTAGCAAATTATAGAAATATTTTTGAACAGCATAACTAGAATTTCTTGTAGTAATTCTGAAAAGGGATTTTTAAAATTCCTTCTGTAAAGGAAGCTGTGTCAGGATGGGCTTAGAAGCAGGAAGGAATCTCAGAAAATATAATTTACTTATTGTAAAATGTGACTTCCCTTGTCTTGTCAAAGAAAGGGTTAAAATAGGTTTGAGCAGCAGATCCAGAAGTACATAACACAATAAAGAATAACCAAATAATGTAGTTCCTTTTAGCAGTACTAAGTCAATGAATTCTTGACGAATTCAGTACTCTCCCTAAGCTGTGCAGTGCACCATACTTAAAATCAATACTGAAAAGGGAGACAAACTATGAAAAGTTAAAGCAACTGATATAAAAATTAGTAGGAAATTGTACCAGATGTTTTTAGGATGAAATTTATTGGTAGGTACTTCCTACAAATGTATCCTTTTGCAGCTTTATCTATTGCCTACCAAACTGAACTGCCTAAAAACCGTAATTCCGTTCATGGATCTGTAAACGAGGATGGAAAAAAACCACCAAAAAATTTCAAATGCTCTGAATGCCTCTGTAGAGTCTGTAATGGAATATATGTCAGTATAAATCAGTAAAATCCTTGTTAGCACTGAAATGGTGCCAGAAGTGTACCCTACACAGAAAGTCCAGTGAGTGATCATTTACTTCTCAGATACACTTACTGGATTAGCAGGGAAATGACAGCTTGATTTTTGACACTTTTAGAGTAGAATTGGCTTTAGTGATATTTTAAATGAAACATTGGCAGTGCTAATAAGAAATCCATACAACTGTTCCAAAAAGCCCAGAACTAAAGGAAATCCAAAGTGGGGAAAAGCCTGATTTTACGCACTGGAGAACAGAGCACTCATAAGCTGCTTCTGAGAAAAGACTGAATAAATGAGAAATACAGGTTTGCAAAAATGGATTTACTTTGTAAGGAGGGGAGTGTTTATGTGGTGTTTAGCTTGCATTTCCACGCCAAATAGAAAGAGCTCAGCTGACATTCCTGCTGTGGGTTTCTCTCTCAGGGTCTGGGATGTGGCCCTTTATGGCTCTGCTTTGGGCTCCAAAATGAAGTCCCCTGTGGGCCACTTATGTGCTGTTCCCTAATCCAGCTCTGGTGTTTGTATTGGAAATACGTGATATTAAAAGTGAGGAAAAACTGCTGCTGCCTCAGCAAGCGGGACAAAAAGTAATGATTGCTTTTTATATTGTAGATTTGCATTTCACACAGGTACTCGTGCAGCTCAGTGTGAGTGTCAGAGCTGGCCTTGCTGATATGCTGTGGTAGTGCATGAAAACGAAGGCAAAGTGAAAGGACAAGGTTAATCTGCCCTGAAAATAGAGAGAGTTCCTAAGACACAAGCAAACTGACAGATTCTTTGTCTTCAATGTGTGGTCTTCCACTTTTTCTTTCCAGATCTGATGTCAGATGCCATTTTCTTGCAGAAGAGTCACAGATGTACTTCTACCTCAATCATAAATTCCACCAGGCAGATAATATGTTGTCCTCCTAATAAATATTTGTGATCAGGCTGTTAACAACTTGATATTCAGTTGACACTGGAAAGTTCCTGTTCCTGTAGCAAAAGAGCTGGCACAAGTGGCACCGTCCTGCCATGAGAGCTGTAGCTTTATTATCTCTTCCCTTTTGAGCTATTTAATAAAATTTCCCTCTCTGAATCTAAAAAGCTGGAATATGCTAATTTTCCTTCCTTCTCCATGCAGATTCTCACTGATATTTACAAACCCAGGCGTGCAAACTGGCCTAACAAGTGGCGGGAATGGTTTACCTCTCTGTCCTAGGTTACAATGTAAAGATGTGCCCAAAAGTCTGTATTCTATCACTATCTGCTGAAACCAGGTGGGGCAGTGTTCTTTATCTTTCCCATGACCCACCCTTCCTTCAGGAGATATCTCCTGTTAATGGGCCATTGAGTCCCAGTGCATGACTGATAAAATTACATCATCCCA
>JANRMJ010000002.1:525213-539521 GCA_025584955.1 Alethe diademata | reverse complement strand
GCATTTATCCCAATACTTGCAAAGAGCCAACAACATGTCATGCATTTATAACAGTGCTTGGGGATTGGGAAATGCATCCTGCTCACTCTGGCACCTGCACCTTGGCTTTTTACTGCAGGTCTGAAGCCCCCAGCCTTCGCTCCCTGCCCTGGTGCCTCGGAGCTTGCCCGTGTCTTGTGCATGACAGGAGGGCAGGGCTGGCGCTCAGCTCTGCTGTGCCTCTCACCTTGTCTCCCAAGGCAAAGGGAGCTGCTGTGGTGGCTGAAAACCAAACATGACGAAGATTTTTCTGTGTATCCCAAACAGTTGTTACATATTAAGTGTACTCAGAGCTTAGGCTCTATTCAAAAGATAGCCAAACAATTCAGAAAAAAATATGGAGCTATTAAACTCATGCAGTTTAGTTTGTGCTGCTATGATGTTTTGGAAGAGCTGGGATTGTGGTGGAGAGGTTAGAAGTTTGTAGTGCCAGACAGTCTGAAACTGGCTCTTGAGTACACAAAGTTTATGTCTATCTATTCATTTTTCCTGCTTATGGTGTTCCTCAATAGCACAGTTTATATTGTCTGGCTAAGCACTTATTTTCCTACAAGTTTCACTGAGACCAAAGAAATCTTGAGCGATCTTATATATTTAAAAGTATACCCTTTAGTAAACTCAAAGGTAACGGAAAAATCATTCCCTATTCAAAGATAACTTTAGAAAATGAATTCCCATTTGTTTATATCAGATAGAACTTCGATTTAATCAAAGATGTATCCATGCTAAAATGATGGAATCATGGCCAGTTATCTGCTGTAGATACACTGGGAAAATCTGTATTTTTTCTGACTATAGGAGCTCCACTCATCGGCTTAGATATCGTCTTCGAAGCAGCCTATTAGTGAGAGTAAGGTTTGTTGCACCTTTTGTTTGGTATTTAATTTATTGATGAACTTATTGGAAAATAGCAGTTGTGCTGATGGGATATTTGTAGCTATTGATGCTCTACAGAGCTGGACTGAGGCAAAAAGCGCAGTTAACACAGGACACTGAGCTGCCATTCCCATTGACCTGAGCTGGACTCACAGCAGTGACCCAGTGCTAAAAGACCCCATTACCCAGAGCAAAAGACCCCATTACTAGTCCCAGTGCTGCTCTTCTGCTGTACACAGAAAAATCTGAACTTCAATGCTGAAAGCCCTGGGATCTGCTGAAGTACAATTAGGATTCCCTTATCCTGATTTTAGCTCCTTTTTTTGGACTTAGTGGTGAAAGGAAAGTCAAAATCTACTTTGCCAAGGAAGTGAAGCAGAAGCAGGCTCAGTGAGCAGCAGAACCTGTCACTCAAGGGAGAGGATTTCATTCTCCCCACTGGCATTGGAACTGGTAAAGGATAATTGGGGACTGCAGAGCCAGTGAGGATTGGCAGCGCACCACTACCCACAGCCCTGATGGATGCCCAAAATGCTGTGGAGTGGGACCACAGGCAGGACACACCAGGGGTGGTGCAGATCAGGGGGAGCATTTTGGGAACTCAGGGCTTGCTTCTGAGCCTGCTTGAAGGCTGAGGAGCTTCTGCAATGAAACTGGAGTGAGTCAGGAAGCAAGAAAGGACACAAAAATTGTAAGATTCAGGTGTGAGGGGTACCTGTGTGGAGCCAGGAGTGCAGGAGAGCAGTAAGAACATTTATTCCCAAGGGAAATCCAGCAGTGCAGAACAGTAGGAACACAGTTATTCCTGAAGGGAAATTCAGCAGTGCAGAACAGTAAGAACAGAGTTATTGCCAAGGGAAGTGAAGCAGGGAGCCAAGGAGAGCCAGAGAGACCTGCAGAGAACAGTCTCTCAGTGCTGGAGCCAAACAGGGACAGCACAGGGATTCACCAGCGTTTTTTTCCATAAGTGGCACCAAATAAAGCAAACCAGCAATGACACCAAAAGAACAGGAGAAGAAACAAGAATCTACAAATGGCTTTAAGCTGAGACTGAAAACCCAGGCTGGAGTTTATGTGCTGCTCCTGGGCCCATGGATGGGATCCTGAGTGAGGCTGCTTAGAGCAATTAGTGGCTGTTAATGACCTGGACAATGTGAGATTAAGGCCACTGAAACCCACCTGCAGGGATTAATTACAGGATGAGCCTTGCAACACTTCCTTACTCTCTATTAATATTCTGAGAATAGATAAATCAACCCGAGCAGCTCAGCAATTTCAGGATGGGGAGCTGCATGAACCACTTAATTTGGAGTTGGATAGGATGGGGTTTCAAGAAAAAAAATTCATTTGTGCTTGATTGGAATGAGCTCTTAAATTGTATCTTATTTTATAGAAACCAAAAATAGGTTATTTTAACAGTAACTTCATTTTTTTAATTCATCAACTCCAGTTAGGGAAAAATTGATATAAATACTTTTTGATGAAGAATTTCCAGTTGACTGCATTGCTGAATAGGGTACACTTAAATTGAGTGCAGTAAAACCTTTTCTTCAAAGGCTTATAGTTTTGGCAAAAAGTATAATACACAGAAGCATGTTTGACCAGCCGAGGTTTAATAGAGGTTTTTGGTGCAGATTATGTAACAGGCTCTTAAAATATGGATGCAGTGATTGGTTTTTCCTCCCCTTTTTGGGAAACTCAATATGCCTTTCTGATGCCTGATTAAACCAGATGAGGTGCTTTTTCCTATTTATTGGGTTTGCTGTACTAGGCTAAAGCATCAAACTAAGCTCAGAGTGTGCTTTGAGGTAAAAGGTTTAATTTACACCTTGCACGAACACACTGCCTGCAAAGAGGAGCACTTGAGATTTATCTGTGTCATCATTAAAGTTGAGAGAATGCATTAAGAACAGCTGATACACAGTAAAATTTGCTGTCCCATTGCTTTTCCTTGACACTGACTGTGAGTTTGGCTTCTTTCTCTACTCATGAAATCTTAGGGCATAAAAAAGTTACAATTCCTTATTACCTATAACTACCAAGATGATTTTGTGCTGCTATTAGGACTTTTTTGTATTGGATTTAGGGATGGCAGTGGCCATTTAATTCAGGGTTAGCGATGTGATTGGTCAGTCACGCAGCAGTCCTTTTTAGTGTGAGAGGAGTAAGTGGAGGTGGTTTTGAATAAGTAGGGGCTTAAAAATATGGCCTGGAGACCAGAGAAAGAATGGTTACATACAGATTTTTATGGCATCTTCTGTGCCTTTCCCTTCCTTGATTGCCAAGGAATTCTCAGGGCACTTTTACTACGGAGCAAGGGAGGCTTTTGCACCTGAAAGTGCTAAGACAAGTGTGGCCTTTTGCCTGTGAGAAAGAAGATGTGTGCTAATGTCTCTATGAATAGTTTGATGGATGTTAATGTCTTTGAAATGGGTCTGAATGTCTCTTCTGACTTTGGGCAGCAGGTTGCTGACTGGCCAGGACAACTTGGCTCCTGAGACAGACAAGGGTCTGCAAGAGACTGAGTTATTTCTAAAAGTAGTTCAGAGTTAGAATTTGCTACAGTTCAATTGCACTAATTACATCTAACTATAATTTCAGTGTATTTTCATCACTCAGTTTGATGGAAAATGACAACAGATTGAGAAATACAATGGTAGCAGAATGAGGAATACTCATCATTTATCATCAAGGTCTGTGTTGTCGCAATTCCTGATTGGTTTCTTTTTCTCTAAGGGAATAGTTAATGTGTGATATTCTGATTTTTAATGATGACTAATACAGAGTTGGGGGTTAAGCTGTTATTTGTTTGAATTTATTATAAATATATAAAATAAGTAAAGTACTTGATTTGCGCTGTATCATTAGAATTTGTGCCTAAGCCTTTTAAATCTGATTAGTGGTTTCATGAGAGTAGAATTAGATGTTTGCAGAAGAAATGCCAAGAGATAGATTTGATGTCTCTATTTAAGAGAGAATCAGTTGATCCAGTCTCCCAGAACTCATGTTAGTTCTGTGGATTGTGAACCCTTTTCATTATTTGAGTTTCCCTCTGCTCATTCTGAATGCTTTTTCCTTCTAGAATCTGAGAATTATGTAAACATTATGTTTGATTGTTTTTTAAATTAATTTTAAAGAAAAAAGCCAAAAATAGCCAATCACAATCAGTTATTGGAAAATACAGTTAAGACTATGATGGAATACTGCTGCGGTACTGAGAACTAGTGTAGCTTTGGACTTTTTAATGCAAATAATGAAATTAAATTGCAATAAATCTCACTGAAATTTTTAAAAGACCATTTAATAACTCAGGTAGAAGCTGAATAGGTTTTATTTTTGTTTCTAAAATGCCCACTCTCCCCTGAAAAGCTGACAGAGACAAAGAACCATACAAGTACAGCTTGTGTGTCTTGCCAGGGAAGGAAGTCCTTGCCTTCCCCTGCACAGCAAGGCTTGGCCAAAGTTTCAGGGATGTTTGTTTCACATTCTGAGGGAATCTCTGCTGGGCACTTGGATGTGGGGAAGCCACACCCTCATTTCACAGATTGGCCAAGGTGTTCTTTCCACTGCAAACTGAATTTGGGCAAAGTTTAGGAGGTCACTTGGATTATTGTGAGAGAACTCCCTGGGCAGAGGAGTGCAGGTGTCTGAAAACGCTTTAGTTGGCCACAAGGACAGAGGCACAACTGAGTGTCCTGGTGTCACAGTGCAGCCTGTAAAGCTCTGTAAATCCTATGTCCAATTATGTGTCAAATCTAATTCCTGGCACTGTTGGCTTATTCTGAAGGACCTTGTGAATTTGTATCCCCTTTTGTCCCAACACCACAAGCCCAGATTGCACTCACTGGATACTTCCGCATATTCCCAACTCCTCAGAGCAGAGGTTATCCATGTGGCTCAAATGCACTTTATAACAGGGGATTAATCATTTTCCCTCTGACAATTAATTCCAAAATTCATGTACTGTTGCTGTCTGATTTGGAACGGCAAATAATACAGCAACACACACATGACCTCTTCAAAGCAGCAAGAAGAGGCAATTTATTGAAAAGCCATTGCACTTATATAGGATAGATCGTGCAATACAGAACAGAAAAGGCTCATTGGTCCAAGAAGGCAACACCTCTTTGAAAACATGCTTTCTGCAAAACATTACGTAGCACACCCACTGCTCTGTGATCAACATCAGGTTTTAATCTATGTTATTCATTCTTCCTTCTCTTGTTTGTCTCTGAGAAAAATCCCCAGCCTGGGAAAGATACCAGCTGGAGCTGAAAAAGTCAACAGCCTGGGAAAAATCCGAGTTGGATTTTTCCTTGAGCCTTCAGCAGTGTACACAATGTACGGTTACCATGCAAATTCTCTAGATTAGAACAAAACCCAGGCTAGGAAGTTGGGATATCATTTATACCTTTATTTTTTCTAGATATGCTTCCTTATATTAATGTTTAGAATACCCCAAAACCTCATGCTCTCTGAATGTTACTGTGCAGTTGATTAATTCAGCTTTATCATGTTGTCCAAGAGCTCCTTGGCCTACTTAAAAACGTTCACTTGGAAAGTGCCCTTGAATCCAGCAGACAGCATGTGATGTATGAGACAGAGAACAGTCAAGCAAACTTTCTGAGCAAAAGTGGAGAGGATTTATGACTGCAACTTCCTCCTGCAGGAGTGCATGATTGGTGGATCTGGGCTGTCGTGGATTATTTGTATGGCAGTGAAACCTGGCAGTCTCAGGAGGTTCTGCATTCAGTCAGCTCTTTCACTGGGAACATTGGGAAGGTGATCTGAGAGCTGAGGTTCCTCCAGTTCTCTCAATAAATGAATGGCCAAGCTGGCATTTTGGGTGCCTAGCTTGTTAGAGGGGGTCTGTATTGACTGGGGGAAATACAAATCAAAAGTGTAAGGCCCGAAAACTGTCCCAGTGGAAGTTGCTCAGGAAATTTGGAGGAAAACAAATAATGTGGAAGAAATAGAGTAGCTAGAAAAATGTGATTTAAAATATATTGATTGTTTGTTTATTTGGGCTATAAGGAGGGAAATTGGCAAAGTTCATATGTTTTGCCCATAGCTTGATATAATACAGAGAGTCTTCAACTGTAAAATGAAAATCCAGGTTCAGTTTTATATGCCAGCTCCTCTCAAATTGGATATTTGTGTTCCAGTTTCTAGTTCAAGCCTATTTCTAACATGTTTTGCTAATAAAACACAGACATTCTGGTGGTTAAAGTGTTTATGCATCAGGTCACATTTTGGTTAATTCCTACCTAAAATTATATTTTCCTTTATCCATTTTTCGCCCCTCCAGATTTAATTAGAGGATCTTAATGCTAAACCATTCTGGGCTGCTGAAACATTTGATTAATTTTGTGTGGTTGCAGTTCTGTAATGAAACCCTGGAAGCAGTGGGGAAGCTTTCCACAGCTGCATGAACACAGCTGTGAATTATGGCTGTGCTAACACTCCAAGGAAACAAGTGCAGCATCCAGTCTCAGTGGAAGGTTTCCATCTGATTGGTTTTCCAGTCACAGCTTCTTCCCCTTGTGCTGCAAGGCTGGGATTCCTGTGAAGGTGTTGGGCTCTGTCTTGGAGAAGGACAAATATTTACAGTGTCCAGACAGCTTTCTAGTCAGCTATAAAGATGGGTGGCCATGGCATGGGACTTTGGGAGAGGATTTCAGTGAAGAAGAAAATATAAATGAATCTGACTAACCCAGAGGGGAGTAAATGGTGAAATTTGCAGACAAATAGACAACTTTGGAAAACATCATATTAAATTATGGGGAAGGTTTGTCTTGAAAAAACCCCAAGACACCATCTAGTTTATACTTTTTCACAAGGCAAGATAACTTCTACCAAGCTTTTCCTGATAAATGTTCCTATAATGTGTTCTCCAAAAGCCTTCAGTGCTAAAGCAATGTATCACAGCTCTCCACTGTCCTCACCACATGAGTTTTCTTAGTGCCTTGCCCAAATCTCTCCTGCTGAATGCTGAGCCCATTACTTTTTCTTTTGCCCACAGAGGATAAACAATTTTTTAACTCCTTCTCTTCCCCTCTGTATTGTGTGCATACAGATTTAGACTCAGAACCATGAGCTTTTAAGGAGCACACAATCCCATTTCAGTCCTTTCCTCAGGAATTTCAATAGAATTATGATTCTGTGGCATCATGTTGGGTCTTGGGTCATTGTTCTTGCTCTCCTACAGGCAGTCTGTGGTGGATGTGAACCTTCAGTGCAGTGCTCAGATGATCCATTCCAACAGAACCACTGCCAGGCTGGACACAGGAATGACTTCTGCATTGTAATGTCACTTTATGTTAGTTTGGTATGGAGCAGTGATCTGATAATTCTGATTTCAATTTGTGATCCACCAAACTCTGGTATCCTTATCTGGAAAATTGCTGCTTCTTGCATTTTTCCTCCATCGTGTTTTGTGGGGATTTTTCTTGTATCTTTGTTGTTGTTGGGGTTTTTTTTGTTTGTTATTCTGTTTGTTTGTTTGGGTTTTTGTTTTTGTTTTTGTTTTGGTTTTTTTTTGTTTGTTGTTGTTGTTGTTGTTGTTGTTGTTGTTGTTGTTGTTTTTGGAGAGGATTAGTCCTCACTGCAGTGCTTTGAATTTATCCTTACTGATTTGCACCTGTATATTTCAGACCTTTTCTTTAATTTCTCAAGATCATTCTCAGAGCACTAATAGCTTTTTCTGTTATTACATTCTGTTTCTATTTAATAAATTAACAGCATTTAAATTTTCTTCCTGAATTTTGTTTTGCTTGGTTATTTACATAGAAAAACAGAAGCAGTCTGCTAAAAATATACATGCATGCATTTGCACATGCTATTTCATTTAAAACACTGCCTTGTGTCTGGCAATATTTAGTATGAATGGGAATGTTCAGGAAAATATGTAGGAGCAGATGGAAAACCAGTTTGGAAGACTCTGAGGGGAAGAGTAAGGCAGTAGAGGCTTTGGGTCTGATAATCTCCCATGGGGAGCAGCCTGGAGGAAGTGTTGAGGTGGCTGTGAAAGCCAGCGGAGCTCACTCAGAGCTCTCCTGCTCTTTGGCAGGTGCCACAAGGCACAAGAGGAGGAGAATTATCAGAAACAGCAGTTTCCTTGCTCTTGGCACACTGGAAGGGTTAACATTTCGGTAAAATATATCCACCTGTGTTACTGAGCTACTGCTCTGGAAATTCCTTGCTGTGCAAGGTGTTGGAGATGCTCTGGGAGGAGTGAGGGGTCTCTCCCTCTCCAGGAGCACTTTGTGCTGCCTTTCACTGGCTCAGCTGTTGATATTTGTGAGGCAGAGGAAACAGCAGGGATTGTTCCTGAAGGACAATTCCCAGAGAATCCTCCCCAGCGTCATACTGGGGGTAGCACTGGGAGGGAGCTCCTGCTCTGCTCTCATGCTATGCCTGGCATTTGGCAATTCTTGTTCCAAAATAGGAATGTCAAATAAAGTTAGATTCCAAACCTCTTCAGATCCCCTGAGCAAAGCAGTATTTACAAGGACAGAAATAGATTTAGCATCGTATCAGCAGCCCTTTAATGCATGTTTTAAATACTAGGCACTCCTCTGGGGGAAGGAGTAGGGAGAGTTGTAGCTGTGTATAAATAAAATGCCCAAGCTGTAAATAACAGAGGAGATCAGAGGTGGAAAATCAGGACTTTTGGAGAGCTTGTGGCTGGACCTTAAAAATTCCTCAACAGTGGGATTTTAAAAAGCAAATTTTTTTCATTCCCCTTTTAATTTCAACAGTTTTAAGATGAAATATTTAATTGAGACCAGGTTGCCAGTGGTACAGTTATGCTCTTTAATTATCTGCTATTGCTTCTAGATGACCTTGGAATTTATTGATGTGGAATTACCAGCCCCTGGTGTTTCCATCTTTTACATTTTTGCAGCACCAGGAAATTTTTTCTCCTCCAGAAAGATCCACTTGGCATCTCCTCCATGACCACAAATCAATTAAATGGTCTTTCCTGGATTGCAAAATTTTACAGATTGAAATCCAGCAGTTGTCCTTTTTACTGCAGGCTGTGGAGAAAGCTTTGTAAAATGTGATAGAGTAGGAAACAACCCTTTTGGGAGTCAGGCCAGGCTGCATGAGAAACTGAGAGCTGGAAAATCATCATGAGAATGAGGAGAATTGAGGAAAGGACCCTGGATATGGAGTGTGTGAGTCTATGGACAAGAGTGGTGGAAGAACTGACCAGCTTTAGAAATCACAAAAAAAATACTTCAGAAAATATTTTAGATATTTAAAAAATTCTTCATTTCTGTTTGAAACGTGAAAGTGTTTTCTAATATGTGGTGCAAGGGAAAAGCTCCAAAACACTGAAGATGAGGCTGCCATTCCTGTTTTAAGCAGACAGCTCTTGCAGTCTGGAGGGTTGCCATTGTCTGTCTGAAGGAGAACCAGGGCCAGACCCTCAGAGCCTGGGCCACAGGGAGTGTCTTCACCCAGAGATTATGGATTTCTTTTTCCTTGGGAGCTTTCTCATTGCCTATAAATCTAAGGTTAAGTTGGTCATTTGGGGATCACAGCGCAGCTGCTAATTCTGCAGGTTTGAATTGAATTGTGAACCTCAGAAGCCTGTTCTGATAAAATTCTCTGCTCTGATCAAAATTTAGTAAGAATCTGTTTCAACAAAGTAATATTTCTTTATATAATCCCTAGCCATTTTTATTCATCTACTACTGAAACAGAACTTTTATCCTTTGTGCTATCAAAAATCTCTGTCCTCTAATCCAAAGCTTTTATGCAAAGATTTCCCAGATGCAAGCAAAGAACACCATAACTCATCAAAAGAGAGATGCCAGACTTTCTTGGAATACATCAAATATCTGTGACTAGGGAATTTGTGTAAAATAACTTTAACAACTGTAGTCTTTTCAGAAATCAGGCGTTACAAAATTCAGAAGCAACAGGGTAATGCCCTTTTTCACGGATTTGAGAGGAAGTTGGTGGAACAAATACAAGAAGTGTTACTGATTCTATTTTCTTCTTTCAATAACTGTAAGCCCCAAATTTCCATGTGGGCTCCCTACTTCAGAGCAGTTGGTCCTGCTCTGTTTTGACAGGAATTGTTAATGCAGGTGGCAGGGTCTGGAAGGAGGTGCTACCTAAGAGGATTTCCAAGGCTGGGGACTGACAGGGGTTCTGACAAGCAGGTGCTAGAAGACGAGTGAAGAGAAACGTCTCAAGTGACAAATACTAAAATGGGTGAAACAAATGCTTACAGAGTGGGGTTGGATGGGAATGTTCTTGTGTGGAACAATCAGGACACAGAAATATACACACATATATATATATATATATGAATATATTTATATACACTCACATACATCTTTGGGTAGTGCTGGGAACAGAGCCGTGAAGGATTCTGACAATTCCAGCACAAAGTGTGCCTGGGGGCAGTAACCACAGCCCAGCTGCTCCTTCCCTGAAGGGGAATTTGCTAACTGGCAGCAGCAGAGCTGAGGCTTTGCATCCTTTGGTTCTTCTGTTCTCAGATCTCCCTGGCCCTGGGGACTGCGTGCACTTGGTTTGGTTTTCCTCAAAATCCTCTTCTCCCCGACAGTTTCCTATATGCTCCTGGTGGCATCCAGCAGGGATTTTTGTTTGGATGAGCTGATGGTGCTTCACCTGCCAGGGGGCTTGGAATAATTCCTGCCTGGTAACTTCTGTGTACTCCCACAGCAATCAGCACTTTTTAACAGAGTCAGCTAATAAACCTGTACAATTCCCTGGAGAACATTGTAGGGCTGCTTCATCCGGGCCTTTGGAAGGTTAAAAACTCCAGTTAGAGCCTGCAACTGTCTAAATCTAGAAAGCCTGGCTTTAGTAGAGGAAATAATTAAAAGTAACATTTAAAGCATCTTTTCTAAAGCAGAGATTGTGTACTGAAAGCACTCTCTAATACTGACAGGGACAGCTGGCACAATCCAGATAAAGCCTACCCTTCCTTTATTCCCAAGGATAAGAGATGAATTGTCCTTATTTAGACAAATGTTCCTGAGTTGTCTGTTCATTTTGTATAGAAACTTATTTTGTCATTTAGATTAGGTTCTCCTTGGGCCTTTGCTATTTTTTCTGAAGTTAGCATGTGTAGCTGTGACTTCTGATGAAACCAGATCTTCTCAAAAATTACGTTTACGTTGTTGTTTAATGCTTACATTATTAGGGCTTACATGGACCACAAAGCTGACTAATGAGCTCCATTAAAAAAAAAAAAAAAAAAAAAGGAGGGGTTGAAGGGTTTTTCACTTGGGTTTTCTTTTTTTTTTTTTTGTGTGTGGTTTGGTTCAGTTTTGGGTTGTTGGGTTTTTGGTGTTTTATGTTTGTTTGGGATTTTTTGTTTTGTGTTTGTTTGTTTGGGGTGTTGTTTTTTGTTTGTTTATTTTGGGGTTTTTTGCTGGGATTACTGGTTCTAGTCCAGTTTGAATTCTGACTTTGGAAATAAAACTGAACTCCTGTAATATTTCTGGTGTTACAGAATAATAAAAGCACAGTTCACTATCAGGCAGCAGTCTGGGGAGATCTGGCAATAGAGAGGTCTGGTACTGTGGCCTTTTTATGTGACATCAGATGACATCAGAATTACTTTTGGCTACTTGGGCAGAAGCTTCCAGTTGCACTCTCATTGAATTTTCATAGTTACCCCTTGCTGCTCAAAACCAACTTTGGAAGCCTGCCTTGTTTCTGGAAAACAAGCCCAAATTTCTTACAAGAAATAAGAGTCAGATTTGAAACATTCGTGCTACAAAGAGACAGACGCCCCTGTTTGTAGATAAATCCTTTGCTATTTCAAAGAGCCTGGCCCCAGGTCTGCCTGCAGAATGCTTCAGAAAATCCTAGCTAGGACTTTTCCTCCCCATTGCTATGCAAAAGCCACCCCTGTGTAGTCACAGGAGGGTAGCCCAGTGTTTGTGTGGGTGCAGAGTACACAGCCACCTTGTCCAGCTCATGAACAAAACCTGGCTGTGCCCAGAGCAGCTCACTGGGGAGCTTTGCTAGAGCCATAAAACACAGGAGAACGCTGAGCCATTTAAAACCCAAATATCTGGCACCTCCAGTCTCTCTGCTGCTCCTCCACAGCCATGCTGGCTTTCAGCTTCCTCTTTTTATTCAGCTATTAAATTGGGAGTTTTTATTACTCCAAATTTAGCACTTCTAATAAAAAGTCACAGTTAGAAGCCTCTGTGGGTACTGAAACTTGCAGCTGTGATTTCTCCTGATGAAAATAAAGACAACCCCTGCTTTTAAAGCTCGTCTCTGTCAGGGAGTGGCTCCAAATCAGAGGGAGCTGGGTGGGATAGCAGCTGAGAAGGAATTATAGCAGCAGGAAGGGGTGAGGAGAAAAGAGAGAAGGTGGCAGCAGAAGAGAAATATTAATTAGGTGTTCACAGTGCAGCTGCAGTGTGAAAATACCTCAAAGTCTAGAAATAGTCCAAAGCCCCTCACTGCTTTAATACAGGACTTATTTAAACATGACATCAGTGTTCAGTAACAGCCTGGAACCTCACTGAAGAGGAGGATTTTACTATTCATGGAAAGTTCTGTAGTGTGCAGTGGTCCTGAGGAGTGTCCATCCCATAAAAACTGTGGCAGCAGGGTGAGAGAGCACATCACTACAAATCCTGCAAAGTGGTTGTTTGAGACTCTGCCTGCAAAGGGCAACTTCACACCTTGACCTGGGGATTCAAAGCAACAATAAAAGAAATTTTAGTATAAGGGAAATTCTTTTCTATGTAGCTTCTTATACTGACGTCATTATCTTTTACTAAAAAAATGAAGAAAAAAAAAAAAGGATGAAATATTTTCGAAGCGCAAGATTATAATTTTAAACTGTGTTTCTGCTGGAAATAAATCTTTTCATTAAGAAAAAAACGCTGAGATGAAAGCTCTGATATATAATGATTTAAAGTTTACTATCTTAAGGTAAAGTTTTTTATGGTCCCTTATGTGGGAGGAAGATAGACTATTTTCAATTACTGAGGTTGAATTCAAAGTTGCCTGACTGGACTGCAGGAGTCAGTTCAGGGATAAGAGGAATTTTGAAGGCATAAATGGTATCTCCTGCAGGGCCTTGGAAATCTCCAGGAATGCTGCTCTTCTCTGCTACCTCTGCTTTTCCCTCTGCTGAGGAAATGAGGACACTTCTCCAGAGGGATGCTGTATGGCTCATAATTTAGTTTGTGTTTTGTTCCACGGCAGACCCCAGAACCGCAGAGCTCCGAAATAAAAAGGATAAGAGCATAAAGCTGCCCCTTCTTTCTTTAGCTGTTCGATGACCAGAGCTGGAGCAGTTGAACAGCTGCTCAGATGTCTCATTGTTTACAAAGCACTGCTGAAGCTTGAGGGGGGAAATATTCTTTCATTGGAGACAACTCTGTTTGATTTCTGCTGGAGCTGTGTTTCAGAATTACAATCTGATGGTGCACTCAGTTATGTCAGAAAACAGGTCACCCCATCCAGACCCCTCTTCAGAAACATTCCTCACGTTGCACCTCAGCTAAATTTAGCTCCACTGGTTTTGCTGAAATTTCCTTGAATATAACTGTGCTGGAATTGGATGATAAACTGTGGGGGTTTCTGGGTCTGGATTACCTTTGGTGATGTCTGTCCCTCCTCAGCTCTCCCATCTCCTCATCATACTCTGGGAGCAAGGCAGTGGTTTTTAACCTACTGAAAGTGTCCCTGAAGCCAAAGCCAGGATGTTTGGGTGACAGGATGCCCCCTAGGACAGCAGATTTTAAGGGTTGGCAATTTCCAATTTTTGGCAGTACTGCACATCTGGGGCAGCTCAGGAATCACTCCTCTGCCCTTGGAAGCCACTGCTCCTGCCACACCTGGCTGTGGAAGAAATGGTGTCCACAGGGCTGTCCCAGTTCCATCCTGGGACTAAGGCATCCCTTCCAGTCCATGTTGTGTGCGGGGCATTCCTCAGCCCTGGTAGGGTTTGTGTCCCTCCCTGTGAGCCTCCATCCATTCTGGGTATTCCTCAGCCCTGGTAGGGTTTGTGTTCTTCTCTGTGAGCCTCCATCCATTCTGGGTATTCCTCAGCCCTGGTAGGGTTTGTGTCCCTCCCTGTGAGCCTCCATCCATTCTGGGTATTCCTCAGCCTTGGCAGGGTTTGTGTCCTTCTCTGTGAGGGTAACTCCAGAGTAACTCCTGCTCAGGAAGGAGGCACATCAGCCAAAATAAGTTGTTATCCTCCACTGCCATCCCATCAGCTGCCTTGATGTCACCTCACCCTCTCCAGAACAAGATGTGTGACCACAGCTCAGGACTCAGCAGTGTCACTGTGGCTCAGGACTCAGCAGTGTCACCGTGGCTCAGGACTCAGCAGTGTCACTGCAGCTCAGGACTCAGCAGTGTCACCGTG
>JANRMJ010000002.1:484261-494860 GCA_025584955.1 Alethe diademata | reverse complement strand
GGAAGAGCCTCTTTTGATTATTGTCCAGTTTTCATGCTACATCGCCTGGTTTCTTTTTATGAAATTTAGGAAGAAATCACTAGCAATAGTAGCAAGATTGCCTTTTGTTTGGAGAGAAATATTTGAAATTCACTCCATGCCATGAAATCCCACTTCAGCTCAGTGTGCTCTGCTGATGTGCAATAGGAGGAGATGGAATGGCTGCAGCTATGATGTTGAGAACTTTTGCCCGCTACCCCATTTCATGAATTTAACTCCAAACTTCAGTTTTACCCGAGTCTGGTCCTCTGGACTGAGCCACAGTAGAGAGCTGGAGGACATGAAGTGTAGGTAGGGACCATATTTGCTACTTTGAAGTCACTTGACAGGAATCCAGTTCATGTGTTCTGTTTGCTCCACAGTATAAACGGGGCATGGTGGGCTGGGATTGTCTGTTTTGTTTGCAAACTGAGTCAAACTGAAGTGGCAACATGTTCATCCTCAGCTGTCTTTTATCACAATCCTCTGTTATGTTTATTACCTAGTTTGCTGCTGATCCTACACTTAAAAAAAAAAAAAAGAAAATCTTTCACTTCTGATGTGCTTAATTTACAACGTAATCGCACTTCCTTTGATTGATTTAGTAGGGTGGGAACGGCTGAGAGAAGGAAAGCTTGTTTTGAATGTTCTGAACAGCCTATCAGTCAATTTGCTTGGCACAGTGCAATGTGATGTCGCTTACACCGAACGATGAGCTGAGGATGTTCTGTCTGAGATGCTGTGTCCCAGACTGTGTGCAGCTGCTGGTGGCTGGGAGCTGTGTCACGCCCAGCATTCCCAGCTCTGAGTGCCCTGGAGCACCAGCCCAGTCCCTGGGAGGAAGGCAGAGCCTCCTTTCCCTCCCAGCCCATCCTGCTGTGACAGAGCTGGGGCTGCTGGGTGCTTCCATGGCTCAGCTGCAGGAATTCCCTTCCCACTCAGCACTCCTGGAGCTCCATGGAGGGGCTCGTCCTGCTCAGCCCCAGAGCTCCTGCCTGTCCTGGTGCTGCTTGGAGGCTCCTGTGGGATGAGCCCCACGGATGGGAAGGAACTGGATGCCCCTTTGAAACAGGGACTGGGAATTTGCTGTCTCTTTTACTTTGGAGTTACATTCCTCTTCCATTCAGAGCATGGCTACCTGTCGCTGTCTGATTAGGAACGGCGAATAATACAGCCACACACACAACTTCTTCAAAGCAGCAAGAAGAAGCTATTTATTGAAAAGCCATTGCATTTATATAAGATAGATCGTGCAAAACAAAGTAGAAAAGACTCATTGGTCCAAGAAGGCAACACCTCTTTGAAAACGTGCTTTCTGCAAAACATCACAAGACACTCACGCGGCTCTGTGGTCAACACCATTTTAAATCTGTGTTATTCATTCTCCCTTCTTTTGTTTGTCTCTGAGAAAAATCCCCAGCCTGGGAAAGATCCGAGCTGGAGCTGAGAAAGCCAACAATCTGGGAAAAATCCGAGTTGGATTTTTCCACGAGCCTTCAGCAGTGTCCACAGCTACCAGCAACTGTACTGACACTGCAAACCTCCAATCAAAGCAGGCAAAATAATGATGTGCCTACTAAGAACATTTTAGGGAAAGTAAACATTCCTCTTGATTAATGGACAATATTCACCTGCTCAGGGAACAGGCCATTCCTTATTGATCCATGGGCAGCTGGAGCAATATCATACTGCCAGATTGGTTTTGTATTTTAAACATATTTTTGCTTTACCTATTAATTGATCCCTATCAAATTCTAGGAGATTTTAGAAGCTAATGAGTCTTTTTGTATTACAATAACAGCTTTTCATATTATCACATCTAAATTGCGGCCTTATAAAGTTCATTAACTAAAACATAAAGTTACTTTGTTGTTGCCAGAGACAGATGAAATGCAAATGTCAATCACTTGCGGGGCAACTGCTAAACAATCCTCTCAGTATTGGAGATAAGAAACTTCACTGGGAAATTTGCAGTCTGCAGCAAGACTCCGCTCTGCGAAAAAGCTCTGCTTCTTTTCCTTTTTATTTTGTTAGTCAATTTACAGTAGAATTTGAGTCACTTAGCGGGCAAATAAGTTCACTCTAAATTCATTGCCTACCACAAGCTTTGGTGAAGTTTACAGTCCTCAAAAAAGTCAATTCTCAATTACTTGGAATACCATCAGTGTCCTTGGAAGTCTAGGAAGATGTAATTTTTCAAACCAGAGCAGTTTCACCAATTATATTCTATTAAAAAAAAAAAAAAATTTAATCTGGAGTGCTGTGCCATGTTGCCAGACAGTGAGGGGAAGGAAAGAGCACAGTAAGGGTAACCCCATTCAGGCAGCAGCCAAAATATTTTTTGATTTTTAGAGAATGGGCTAGGATACCTCGTGTTCCAATGAACAATTTATGCAAGTTACTGTTGGTTATGGCCATTCAATGTGTCCCCTCGTGGTGTAAAAAAGGCAGGAGAGTTTGGAGGAATACTTCAAATTTGGCTGACAGAACACATTTAGGAGAATCCTTTTTGCCTCCCTTGCAATGTTTGGCTCTGAACCATTTCATGTGGAAAAAGGTTCCTTGCTCATGTTTTACTTGTATACTGAAACTTACCATTTGGGGAAATGGAGAGTAATTGCAACATTTATCACCTTCACAGTTAAAGGATTAGTGATTCGAAGCCTTGCAGTGAGCCAGGACATCAGTAATGGGATATTGCAATAGCTCCTGTATCAGCTATCCAGCAGCAGTGAGGACCGTGGATTTGGAGATGTGTTCTAGGACTAAATCAGGAGTTATCTGTCCTTGGCTGTATTCAAGCTTCCCATAAGAAAATTGCTCTTTTGTGGAAATCTATGCTGAAGAGATAGCACTGCATCTGGAATGGTCCTAGGATGTGAACTCTGGTGGTTTTATTTCCTTTAATTCACAAACCCAACAAATAAGGTTATTTTTTAGAATTCATCCTGGCTCCCAGAATGATGAATCTGCTATCTCTGCCCTGTGGATGTAATTCCTCTCTGAAGTCACTCTGGGTTTCTTAAACTCATTTTTTTAGATGGACTCGACTGCAATTCCTTTGTTTGGTTTCAGCTGAATTTTGCCAAAATTCAGAGATTCATAGATAGCAATGTGGATGCATTTCAGCACTGAATCTCTCTGCTGCAATATTTCCTTTATTTATCATCCCTGGAAGCCCTGTCTTTCAGTAACAGCTTTTCTGGCTAGTTTCCAAACCACGTTTTCATTCATTTGGGTGTGATACAGTCACCTACCAAAATCGCAGTAGTTCCTCTTCAGCAGAGAAGGGCTCAGCTGGAGCAGCAGAAGTTGTTTGCTAACAACAGCACAATGTGAGGCGCTGCTGAGAACCCAGGAACTTTGATTTCCTGTGCTACAGATCCAACCTGGGTTGGTCTTTAACACAAAAATAATCCACATTGCACTGTTATTTTCCAGAGTGAGCAGAAAGCCCCCGGTGCTGTGACTGAGGCACACAGGCTTTCCCCATTTCCCATTTCCCTGGAGCTCCCTGCGGCTCTGGATGTGACTCAGGCACACAGGTTTTCCACATTTCCCTGGAGCTCTGTGTGGCTCTGGAGGTGACTCAGGCAGGTTTCTCCCATTTCCCATTTCCCATTTCCCTGGAGCTCTGTGGCTCTGGATAGCACTCTTTACCTATATTACCTCTGAAATTACGAGCTTCTGGAAATATCAGCTCTTGCTAAGTGCTCAGCCAAAACACAGGAGCTTGTGGCAGCTTAGATCAAACAGCACTAAACCTAAAGTGGTAACTATTGAGAAATACACCTCAGAAGAAAGCAAAATAGATACAGGATAGGATTATAATATTATAGTAATCAAGAGGAATCAGATGTTGGAGAAAAGGTAGGAAATTATAAGGAATTATCATCAATCAAAAAAATGAACAGCAATTGAAAGTAACTGGTTCAAAGTTAGCTTGAGGTGGAAATTTTACCGTGAGCGGAAAATCTTTATCTGTATCAACATTTTTTGACGTTCAGCCTGATGTAATAATGGTAATTAAACTACAGGAAAGGTAGCACTACAGCAATGTTAACAGCCATGTAGAGATTCCAAGCTTTGATTACATTTTTCTATTAAAATATTCTTTTCCTGCAAAGGTGCGTTTTTTCATTTTGAAATCTGTGAGTTGGTAAAGGGAAGCTATGCCTTGCCAAATACATAGAAGCTCTCAAAGTGTTAGTTTAGAATAACTTATATACATATATAATGTGAAAACCTCGTAAATTTTAGGCTACTTCACCCCAATTTATACTCTGACACTTTGTTCTAGAGCTTCAGGAAGTATTAAGAAAACTTACAGAAACCAGAAGAAAGTAGGCACAGCAAATATTGATTAAGTGAAAGGTTAATACGTAAAATATTGAGGGTGAAGTAAACTAAAATTTCATTTGAAAGTTCTAGAACACGGGAAAAGGTGTAAGAGCTGAGAAATTTCTGAAGAAGGCACGGAGCATGAAAAACATCCTACAGAAATTTTGTTGTGCTATCTGATGGGAGCCATAAAGAGCACTCAGGGTGGGTAGAAATGCTGTAATTTTTCTCTTCGGTACCATTAAAATTTTGTCAAATCACATTTTTAGTTGGGCTTCAAAGGTCACCTTGGATATTTATTGTTATTCCCCCTCCACACATTCAAATATGTCCCTACATGGATTCACATCTTCCCTAAAGTCTGTACAAAGCAAAAACGAGAATATAATGAATGAACACGGGCTATAAACCTTGCAATGGGATTCCAATCTACACCTCCAACTTTACTGTGCTGTTTACGTTGGAGAGGAAGGTTGGTTTGAAGGCAGGAAATACGAGGAAGGAGAAATAAATTATTTGGAGAAACACTTAAGTTAAATGAGATAAAGAATTTTCTTGCTGTTCCTTCAGGTGACAGCATTTCCTCCCAAGAACTAAGACTGCTGGAGTTAAGTTGATGTTCTCATTTCCTCTAGATATTTAAGTTACTCAAAGTGCTGCCATCCAAGTTCAGCAAGCATGAAGAGCTGAGTTAGCGTTCCACAAGACCACGTTTTTGGCTCTCTGAGTGCAGGAAAAATGGTCCCAAAGAAAGGCCCCTGGTTCAGCAGGTTGCACAGCAGCACCAATTTCATGATCTAATAATCTGCAAGGAGCATTGTCCACTTGTGCCAGGAGTGTGTTCACTCCTCGTGGTGTTTGGTGCAAGCCCCAGTGCAGATGCTGATCTGTCACCTTCCTCACGCTCTGATTCAGCTCCTGTGTCCTGCTAGGGCAGCTCTGAGCATCCTGTGTCTGACCATTAATCACAGAAAAACTCATTTATTGCTCCTGGGGCCCAATTGCTAACGCCAAATAGGAGAGATGAGAAGGGTTGCCACTTTTTACAGCAGGAATGACACCTAGAACACTCACAAAAGAAATAGAGGAGAATTTGAGGTGTTTTGAAATAATGTTGTTATGATTCATTACTTTTCCACCGAAATCTTTCTCAAAAGTATAAAAATATTAATTGGAGGGACCCCAAAGGTAAAATATAGTGACTTGAAAAATCAACTGCCACCAGTTTAAATGTAGATGTAAGTCTGCATTGCTCAGATTTTCCGAAGGGGGAGGAATTCCTGGGGAATGGATGTGGGAAGCTGCAATTGTAGCTCTACCGGAGGCATTAATCTTTCTGTCTGACCAGTCAGGATCTGAGACAGTGCCCTAGCTGTGACTTACACCCAGTGCTTTTGATACCTTTGGATACAAGCAGCAAAAACTATTTCTAAGTCAGACTTCACTGAATTTAAAATAAAATATTTATTCGGTGTGTTCCTGGTTTAATTTTCTTGAAATTACATCTTGGCTATAGGCAAAATACTTACTTCCAATTCTTAATTTTAAATGTATCTTTCCCAATTTGGATCTTTCCCAATTTGGATCTAATGTTAAGGTTGAAATCCTGTGTTACCTTCATTAAAAATTTTCCATAGATTTGCTAATATTCTTGTTCTCTGCTGACAATCTCATTAATGCTATAAAAAAATATGTTATCTCTGCTTCCAAATTCTATTTTATTCACATAAAATGTAAAATGTCTTAAATGAAAATGTCTTAAATGAAAGATTCGAACTGGATAACACAAAAGAAGCGTAATAGCACCCAGTCATTCATCTTGCATTAAAAACACAAACAAGTGTTTTACACAGGTGTCCATCAAAGGCCTGCTTGGATGTGATTAAGCAAGATTAACTTTTAGCATGTAACATGATTTTATTTAATGATCTCTAACAATAAAAACCCAGGAAGGAATACATTAAGAACAAAAACTGCTTTGGAAACAGCAATGAAACAAACGTGCCTCTCAGGCAGCCTAAAGCAGGATGGACGTCTTTGAAGCTGAGGAGTGTGACAGGAGCAGTTTGGAGGAGCAGGGTTCAGTGTTAAGGATTCAAATAGCAGAGCTGAGGAACTGAGTGCACATTTCCATTATTCTGATTAGCCACCACAGGGTTAACTACATTTTCAGAGCTCCCATCTGTATTCTCGAGCAGGAATTACAGCACTGTGCACAAAGTGTACGGGACAGTGCAATAGCTTGTCAGCAGTATTAATTCCCACCATTACAGCTATTTGGCTTTCCTTGGGTTCCTAATGGTATTTAAACAAATACAGCTCTCTCCCCACCTCTCATGTGATTTTTCCTTCTTTTGTTTAAGAACCTTCCTGATGGTTATAGAACACACGTATTTATTATTCAGATGGTTCATTTATTAAGACTAAATAATTTAAGCACATTTACTTCTGTTTAATTAACATATTAGCAGTTGCAGTGTATATGGGAAGTAATGTTTATATTTATACTCATTTCTCAGGCTGTTTGTTTTCTTCTGCTTCATGCCTACCGTGCTCATTCATTGAAAGTTCCTGACCTGCAGAAGTCTGCAGAAATGCTTGCAAACTTCTACAGAGGCAATGGCCCCTGTGGTAGAAGTAGCAAAATGCTGCCTCATTCCCTTCATGTCCTCTGATATCCAGGGCGAGTTTAAACCCATGCAGCAAGAAAAAATAATCAGGATGGCCCTAGGCCTGCTTCATGCTTATTGGGAAGAAACATAAATTACATCGTTATTGCTGCTGCATTTGGCACACAGGAAAACCATGACTTTATATTCACCAAAACACCACGATTTACTCCCATTCTTTTGGAAACTTATTTTTCTATTCTGTGACTGCACAGCAAACTTATATATACCTGATAAAATGCATGCTCTATAATGCTGTACTTAAATCCATTTTCTTCTTTAAAATTACACTTGTGCTCCTTTCCCTTTTGTTTCTCCAACATGAAAATATGCTGCCATTTTCCTGTGTAATACATAAACACCTTTTAAATGTGATCAAATCTAGATTCCTGTACCTTAGTTGGTTGGTTATTTCTAACTGTACATTAACATTGTTGGAATCACGGCTACAGGCACCCAAAAAGATTATGTGCTTCCCATTTTTGGTTACCCAAACACATCCTGAAATAAAATTATGAAGAACTTTGAACCTTAGATCCTGATCCTACAATCAGTTCTACAATGGGGTTTGCTGTAGCATCTGAATTATGTGTATTTACATATTAAATTCTTTTCTATGGGTGACAAAGCAGCTTTTATAATGTTAAAATATATTCTTCTTTTATGATTTCCATTATTTTTGTTGCTTCAGTTATTTTTTAACTAATGGAGTCAAATACACTTAACAGTAGAGTAACTCCACTTTATACCTGAATATTACTACTAAATTCTCTCTTCTTTGCTACTTAGAAAATCTAATATTCACCTTGATATTAAAGACTTTTATTCAGAAAACATGAGCATCCCAATAGTTAAATCTCACAGCTGAATCTCCTGATACATGATGAGGTAGGATAGACCACGACCTTGGAGCAACCCAGATTTCTACAGCAAACTCTGCCTGTTAGGGTTAAATCCTGGCCTCCAGCAGTATTTTGAATTTACACTAGGGAAATTATGATAAAAATAATCTTTACATCTCCAGACTCAAATGGATCTTTCTGATTGACTGCCTCTGGTGCCAGGTCTGTGTCAATAATTCGCAGGGAATGCACGGCTGTGACCTCTTCACCCTTGTTTTAGGATTTCTATTTTACAGGACCAATAAACCATGTCAGGAGAAGGTGGGAGTCCTAGACACGTGAACGGATGGATCTCAGGTCAGAGGCAATCCTTCAGCACGCTCCTGTTTGGGACTAAAGAATACATCTCCCTGCTGTAATGGTGCTGTCAGAAATGTATGCAAGGAAAAATTGAAGGATACACTCTTTCAGTTAAGCAACGATTAGAAAGAAGGAATGAAATGAGTAAAGGATTTTGCTCTTGATTTCTCCAGTCCTGATGAAGGCTGTAGGAGTTAACGGGCACACTGGGGTGCAAGTCAGCATTAAATAGAAGAGGTAATGGCAATTATCTATTATAAATTCCTGCACATTGCCGTATCATCATTACTGTTTATAAACCTTTCTATCCATCTACATCCATCACCTGTATGAGACACCAGCAGAAGACTGCAGAACACCCAGGTTGTCACATCAATAAACAAACAGTCAGGTAAAAAGGAGCACAGCTTTTGATTAAGGTACAGAGCTGAAATTAGGTTTTGATTCTGACACCACTGTAGTGTTATCTATTGGCGAAGCCTCTTCATCTTTTGTGCTTCAGCTCCCTGCCCATGGAATGGAGCAGCATTTATCCCTTTTTATTTCTGTTATCTGGTTTATTTATTTAGACTGTTAAGTTGGCTGAGGAGATGCTTCTTCCTGTACAACATCTGCCTTGCAAACTTGCTCTCTACATCCCACCACCAAATCAGTTTTATTTGGGATTGTTAATAACAGGCTCCTACTAAAAATGAATATTTTCCAATTTTAGCTCCCTCAAAGACTTGCTGGTTCCCTGTAGGAAGATACCCTCCTCTAAATTATGATGCTGTGTTTTTATATATATATTTTTCAGAGTGTTAGTTCACAGGTCATAATTCTTGCCTTTCACAGAGTGGGATATTGTGTTAAAAAATGCTTATGCTGCTTGCCACTATTTCTATGCATTTATTTATTTTAATATTTATTTATTTATAAATTAACAAGCTACAGTTCTATAGATTGTTAAGTTTTTCAAAAAAGTGAATGCTGGCAAAAAAAAAATTATTTTTCTGTATAGTTTTCTGGCATTCAAATTTCTGATTTCCCCTGTTTTTTCTATTCTACTCAAGTCCACAATACAGATTACATAGTCAAGCAGCCAGTAAGAGCTTCAGAAGTTTATCCCAACAGATTAATTTGAATTTTTTTTTTTTTTTTGGTCAGAATGCAATATAACAGTAAATGTGTATTTCCATCTGTCTTTCTTAGCAGATGAAGCATTACATCTTTGGTCTGGAAAAGGGCTTGTGTTCTTGTCTCTGTACCCCATCCCATTTCTTCTGTGTGTGTGGACAGGAGGAGGAAATCCTGCATTCCATGGACTCAAAGCAATTTGCTCAATGAGCCATGCTTCTAGCACCACATATAGAGAAAAATAACGGAGAGGAATAGTGACAGAGACCTAAACCCAAATGATTTTATCCAATGACAGCGATGCTTTTCGGTGCAAAGCTTCCATGGCATTCTGTGGGATGGCCCCGGGGTTGCTCTCAGGCACAGAATGTTCAGGAAACACTTCAGAAGAGCACCCCGACATTGCTCTACCACAATGACAACCAGGGATCAGCAGGAACCCCTTGGAGCAGTCAGTCTGTTGGAAGCACTGGCTTTTCCAGAGTCGATGAGCAATTTATGGGACAGAGCACAGACGAGGGAGCATTTGAAGCAGGGAGGGAACTTTGAAGGGTACAAGCTACCTGCAGTAATTCCTTGTGGCTCTTACTGCTTATACGGAGCTAATACCTTGCAGTCAGCGCAATCTTAACGTAGTAGTGTGAGTGCCCTCGCGTCTGTCGGTGCATTCCTGCTAGAATATCCCAGCTGTGCAATCCTGGCAATGAGCTGCACCTGGCCGTAGTCTGTGAGGCCCCAAACCCGGCTTTCCTCGCCCTCACGGCCCGACCCCGCGGCCTTCCTGCATGGCTCCGAGCCGCAGGTTCGAAGCCCTGCCATTCCTCGCTCATTTGCAATTCATCCTTTTCCTCCAACAAAAGCTTTCCATGTTCTCTTCCCACCTCGCGTTTCCCAGGCCTTCTGTTTCCCTCCAACTTTACTGAACTGTTACTTTATCTTTTCTTCTCACGTTCCTTTCTTCCAGCCGCCACCTTTGTGTCTCCCTTTCGCGGCGCCCTTTACATCCTTCACCAAAACCTCGTTTCCTTCCTCTCCGTCCATCAGCGATCCGCCGCTCTGCCGTGCCCTTGCTCCCGGCCCTCCGTGCCCTCCCCGCGTCCCTGCGGACCCCTCGGCGGGCAGCAGCGGCCGCTGCCCCGCCGTGTCCGCGCTCATGAATACTCGGGCCTGCCCTCGCCGTGACGTCGCCGCGGTCCCGGGGGGGCCGGAGCCGCCCCGGCGCTGGCAGCGAGGGCGAGTGACGGCGCGGCGGC
>JANRMJ010000002.1:449769-484157 GCA_025584955.1 Alethe diademata | reverse complement strand
CGCTGCTGCTGCTGCCGCTGGGGCTGGGCAGCCTGGTCGCCGCTAAAGGCAGGTACCGGGGCGCGGGCCGGGCGCGGCTGCCCGCGGGCTGCGGCCGGGCGCTGGGGCTGGGGAGCGGGGCGGCTCCTCGCCCTGAGGGGGGGCAGAGCCGCCGCTCCCCTCACGGAGGGGCACAAAGTTTGGGCGGGGGCTCTGGGCGGGTCGGAGCGGTGCCCGCAGCTCGCCGGCTGCGGCTGTCCCGGGGCGGTGCGGGAGGTGCCGCTGCCGCCGGGTGAGGCTGCGGGAGCCGCGCTCCGGGCGCGGACTGGGGCTGGGCGGAGGGAGCGGAGGAGAAGCGCTGTCGTTGCCCCGGGCCGGGGCTGAGCGGGGGAGAAGCGCTGTCGTTGCCCCGGGCCGGGGCTGAGCGGGGGAGAAGCGCTGGGTTCCCCCGGGCCGGGGCTGAGCGGGGAGAAGCGCTGTCGTTCCCCCGGGCCCGGGACAGGTGACCCCGCGGTGCCTGCCCGGTGTGCGGGGCTCTCGCCGCTGCGCTCGCCCCTCCCAGCCGGCCGTGCCCCTTCCAAGCCCTCCGGTCGCACAGGTGTCGGCGATTTCTTCCCTCCGCTTGTTTTCTTTTCTCTTGCATTGTTTCCCTGCAGTTTAGGAGTGGCCTTCGAGCCCCAAGTTTTAGAAACTTCGTTTTGAGAACTCTGTCACAGTCTATTTTATATTATTTTCGAACGTTTCAGTTGCTCTCATTTTTGTATGAGGCTTTGGTGTTTATTTGTGAACATAAGTGTGAGAGAGAAAACTTCAGTGTTCGGCATTTGTTTTCTTAACAAAACCCCAACCGGCTGCTTGAGCCGTAACTTTGTGAGGAATTTAATTCTTTGCAGCAAATGTTACTTGACTTTGTGTACATTTACGTGTACGAATAGCAGAAAGTGACTGTAGGAAATGAATTGCTCCTTCTGTTACTGACCCAGCGTGCCTCACTGTGCTGGTGGGAATGCCGTGTTTTCTGGGCAGATTAACATACAACACGTAATATTTTGATGGAGAGGAGTTAATTTCCTCCTCTTCGTTTTCTAACGTAATTCGAGGTAGCTATCTCCTTTATAAGGATCTTTTCTGGAGATGTCTGTTAACCTGCCGGCAGTTCATCAGGCAAAACGGGGTCGTTCTCTCGCCGGGCTCTGCTGTGCCTGTGACCACTGGAGGGCTGCAGAGAACGGTTTTGGGTAACGAGAACCACAATCTCCCAGTAGCTGCTGGTTAAAAATAGGCGTTTTAAGGTTATTTATATTGATGTTCAACTGCTTTAAGTGTTTGATTATTACTTTCTATTCCTTGTTTCTTAAAATTGTGTGTTTTCAAAGACTATAGTGCAGTGTTAATAAATGAAAGATGTCTTGACATTGTGTGCAGTTAATATCTGATATGCTTTTTCTTCCTCCACCTGATTGGCAGAGGAAATTTTAAAAAGGGTTTATTTCAGCAAAAACCTCGTGCTGCTTTCTCCTTGCTCTGTTTTTCTACAGTAAGTTTTAAGTTAAAAGGCATTTTATGGTTATCTCATGCACACAGTTCCAAAGCTTGGTGCTGTAACCATAACCTGGACTTGTTGCTGGAAGGTACATTCTAGTGGGAGGTGGAGGTAGGATGTGGTGTGTACAAAGCTCCCCATGTGCCCTGAGCATCCCGTTGCATAGGGGATCAGAGACAATCAAAGATAATGATTTCAGTTCTCATCTCACCTACTTCGCTGTGCTCTGCTGCTTCTCATTTTAAAAACAAAACCAAGCCCCCTCCACCCCCATTCCTTTTCCCCATGTTTGTGAAGATGAGAAGGATTACAGGAATGCTTCTGGTTCTCACTTTACACTCAGTAAAAAATAACAATTTCTTTCACTAAATATCTCTGCAAAATAGGCTGCAAAAGATGTTTACTCACAATAGAAAGGGGGGAAACTGCCCTGCCCCCAAAGAAACATCTCTAAAGTTTTCCAAGGAAAAAGAAATGTGAGGCAACATCAGAGTGTTTAAGAGGTGGTTAGTTACAGAACTTAATGTGTGCATTAAATATGCATATGCAATTTGTTAGCTTTGCAGCAGGTTGTTGACACTGAGATCTCTAGCACAGGGCCCAAAAAAATCACCATTTTGGACAGAAAAATGTTTTAAGTATTAATAGATAGCTTTGCTCAAGAGCGGCGCCCTTTCTGGTTAATTGGAAATGCATTAATGTCTGGAAATTTTGTGAACTGTCTCTTGTGGTCTTCAGTTAAGGAAAATAAAATATGCTGAAGGATAAGGTTTTTTTCCCCATCATATTCAAAATTCATAGGTCCATGTCGTCACAGGGAGGGAGCAATCTGCAGAACCTTTTCTTTCCCGAAATCTGTGTGAAAGGCCGATCTTTTAAATAATTTATTATCTTATTCTAGTATGCACTACTAAACTACTCAGTGAAGTCCTAAAAGGGCTGTCATAGCTAAATTTCTTGTAAGACCCAATTAATCAACCTCTGAAATTTCACTGTGTTTGAACTTCGTTACCATAAAAAAAAAATTTAGTCTTAATTTTTAAGTACAGCCGAAAGCCCCTCAATGATCTGAATAACTGAGAATATTTGATTCCAATTAAATGAATTACATAGGCAAAACGTGAAGTCTTAGGCATTGCTGACGTTTCCAAATCAATGGAACGTTCAGTCTTACGTGGCAGGTCTGGGATGTGAGTCCATCAGATCTGACTCTCAGCAGCAGAGGAACAGCTGACCCGGGGAGACAGAGCCAGAGAAACCCTGCAGCCTGGGGGAAGAAAGTGAAGGGAAAGCTTTGAGAACACACTGGACAGATCCTAGAGTCTGGAATTTTCTGTATCACTCAGCGTTTGTGTTCCTTTTTATAGTAAATAGTAATGAAATGCTTCTCATTATCAGTTCATAGGAGACATTAAAGAAAGAAAACAAGAGCCTTCTTTTGAACCTCATCCAAAATACAATAAGGAGCAATGTCTGGCAAGTGCTTAGATCAGAAGATGGGAGGTGAAGCAACTGTGCTTTCTTTTGCTGGTGTTTCCTGTAGCTCACCAATAAAGCCCAATAAGGACATGTAAATTTTTTCATCTTTGTTTCTTTTCATCACTAAATGGAGTTAGGAATCCTTTTTTTCCCAGTGTTTTGATTGAAAAGCAGTTCATAAAGACTGACTCGTGTGTCTCACAGGATAAAAGATTCGTCTGAATGTGAAGTCTGGGTGTCAAGATAATGAAATGATTCAGAGGTCTCAAAAGACAGAAGTCAGTATTTGATAGCAGCTTAAGTATTCAGGTGTTTCAGCATAGAAGACTGACAGCTATATTTAAATTATCATTATGAAGTTAGAGAATGTTTGCCAGTCAGAATCATATTGTTAACCAATTTTAATTGCATCACTTGGAAGGCTACCAAGACTGGGAACTTAAGAGCTTCCAAAGCATATTTTAATTGTAAGCAGAGTGTGTATACCACTTGAAGAACACCCTCCAAGGTGTCTTTTGTCACTTCCCATTAGGTGGCTTGTGAGCAGTCAGTTTCATCCTTTTTTCCCGCCCTTAAAGTGACTGGTTTTGAACTCTGAGGGTTGTGTCTGTGTCTGGACACATCTTCTCCTGCCCAAACTGCACACTCAAAAGGGACCTCAATTTTAATTAATTGGTTTTTAAAACATCCAGCAGCTGTACCAGTAGGTGAGAGTTGCGCAGCTCACTGGGGGCTTTCAGCACAAAATTCAGGACACCTGTAATGCTTCAGTATTCTGTTTCCTTTTATGAGCTGCAAATTTACTCTGTTAAGAAGGTTAAGGATTGCAAACTGACGATTTAAAATGTGGAAGTGTCAATTTGTAAAGTGCACTTTAGGAAAGTTCACTCTAAATGCCTTCCAGTTCTTTGCTGTGTGCATTCCAGTAAAAATGGATATGATGATTGCCTATAGATGTAGAGCAAGGGAGTGAGTTACCTTGAGTAAGTTGTTAGAACATTATGCATTATAATATGCCATCAAAATTCAAGTGACTTCTTGATAAAAGTAGCATAAAGGCTGTGAATGTGTCTCTCTCACTGCATCACTTAATTTGGTACTTGTTCTTAATTACTGATGCTAACAAAATGCCGAAAAACCAGTGTTTAAGACACATAGAGTCTAAGTAGATTTTGCCCTCCCTGCCCTGGAATCTTGCTTTATGTGAAAGATGGATGATTCTTAAAATCCATTTTTTAAGGAGGTGTTTGGGTTTGTGTAAGTCTCTCATGGTGCTTGGTGGTGAAGTATCCCTGATGCTGCTGGCTTTGTGGTACAGGTTGGGTGGGTACATGATGTTCAAGCTTGGCAGAAATTAAAGGGGTAAAAGTGGTTCAGGTTTTTTTGGGCCCTTACGAGTCTGAATATCGTTGAGATACAGACGGCGTATGAGTTCATCAATAGATTAAGAGTATTGGGCTAGGAAAGCTGATTTTTACAGTTCACCTAAAAACATGTCTTGGAATAGAATACAAGTGTATGTACTGAATTACAATTCATTTTAATGGGGCTTCTCTCTGAATTGGTTTTAAAGATGGCTCTGCATGGATTTGCAGTTTCCCAGCAGTTAATGCTGTTATTTGGATGTTTGGTCTTTGTGTGTGGAACCATGACCTTTGTTAAATCAATGTGAGATTTGCAGTGTATCTTGGTAGAATCGGAGTTTCATCCTTTGTGTGTTTTCCTATAAATGCAAACAGTTATTTTAAAGCTTTTAATGTTGTTCTGCTAATAGTTTCCTTTATCCAAACAGGAGTAATGCTTGATTTAATCTCTTTCACCTTTTGGCTTCCTGTGGTGTAACTGCTTTCATTGAGCCAATAGAACTGTTCTTGGTGGCTTTTGTTTGTTTTGTTTGGGGTTTTTTGTTTGTGTTTTTTGTGTTTTTATTTATTTTTTTTTAATTTTATTTTTATTCTTTTCAAAGTGCTTTTTATTGAACTGAAAACGATTAACTGTTGGCCAAGATGGGTATCCTGCAGGTTTCAGTATGGTTGTTCTTCCCTGTGCTGACTGTCAGAATGCCTGTGTTGAAGCAGGCTGTCTGCTTCTTGTGTGCATCCCAGCTCCATGAATCCTGGTGGGCACTGGGTAAATACTGGGAGTATAGGGAAGTCAAGCAGTGCTGCACTCTCCCAAGGTTTCACTTGTGCTCATTTTGTGGAGCTCTTTCTTGTTGCTGTTGTAAATCAGACCAATCTCTTGAAGTTTCATATCCCAAATATGGACAGTACTTGGCTCTTTTTTTAATTACAGTGACTAAGAATGACATTTAATTTACTACTACTGTACTTTGCTTGTCTTAGGACAGTTAAAATGAAGTGGGTCACCTTTTATTTCATTTGATGAAAATTGCAAATATTAAGATTCTGCTTTTGGGTCAGCATTCATCTATCACTCATTTGCTAGCAGATTGGAGTAAGTAAAGGAGGTGAGAAAAAGTAGACTCTGCTCATTTTGGGACTGATTTCAACATTCTTTCCTGTGTAGCTTCTCCTCTTTCTGAATACACATATGATTATCAACACTGTGCATGTTTTTATGTACTGCATGTATGTGACCATTATCAGCTTACATGACTTTTCAGACACTTGGGTTTTTTTCTTCTTAAACTCTGAGCTTCTGAAATCAACCAACTAAGAAAGTTTAGCCTTTTATCCCCTCAAAAAAAGTAATAAACCCTACCTCAAAGGGAGGGAGAAGTGCAGAAGTTGTGCAGATAAATCACAAAATCTTACAAACACAAAGGAAGTAATGAGAGTTTCCCTTATAACTTGGTGGGTTGTTTTTGTCTTACAGCTGGCTTTTGGAAATGCAATCAAAGTCTGACTGTGGCTGCAAGGTATTACACCCCTTGCCTATACGGGGTTGCACCTTTGCAGTAATTGGGTTGAATTCCTTGGTTGTGAGAGGAGCTTGTAAAACACGGGTTGGTGGAACAAAGTTAAAATAATTTGTGAACTCTGTCTGAAGGTTTTCTGTGTGATAGATGATGTTGGTTTCTGAAATTTGGTTTGGAGTTAGTTTCGCAAAGGCTACTAGCACAGGTCAGTCTGGGACAGAATGCATTGGCAGGTATATTTGAGGCATTTCTGAAGAAACTGTACAGCAATCATGTTTGAAGGGTGATTTTTCCCTTTTCCTTATGAGAGCTACTTTAAAAATTCCTGAGGTACAGCTGAACAGATGGTATTTGCCATTATTGTCAAGCTTAGATCTTAAAAGTTCATTTTTTCTTCCTTAGTTAACAGAATTTTAAATTTGTTTTGAAAAAGGAAAACTAGAAAGACGTTAAATGTCTGATTTATGCTTAACTGCTTTAAAAAGTCAGCCTTTTGATAGAGGTCTTTAAACCTGGCAAAGGTAGACTCAAACTCTTGATTGGGCATCATAAAGGGAAAAGCATTGCCTACTGAAGGCAATTGTAGTTGGTTTCTATCTTTTTCTTCCTCAAAAAAAGCATAAAGATTGTGTGTATAGAATGATCAACGTGCAATTATTTCAGTGTTTTGCTGAAGCAAAAGGCACAAGATGAGACAGTTATTGAGATGAAATAATTTGGAGAAAAATATTTTGAGGTTTATTTTGGGAAACTAAAATAATTTCTGCACTCCTCCTTTAATGGCATCGTGGAATCTGTGGGCCTGTCCCAGTGGCTGCAAAAATAATTGAGAAAAATGCATCTATTTTCAGTAGGCTTGTATTACCGTTCAGCTGTCCATCTAAATTTGTAGGGATTCACAAATCAAAAAGAACTGGAGCTGCTTGTGAAGATCAGCAAAAATATCTGAGAGAATATTTTTGGTGGAAGCAACATGACCTAAAAAAAAGTCAGTCTGTTTGTTGGATGTTTGACTTTCTAATAATAAAATAATTTAAAAATGTTAAAATGTTTTTTCCAGTATGTTTTCTTTTTAATAACTTAAGTCAGTGTAGATTTGAGTGTAATGCCTTTATTTAGAAAGTACTTTAATTTGAGATGTAAAACAGGTAGTTCCCTTATAAGTTCAGGGGAATGATTACCTTTTTCTCCCCCCTCCACTCTGCAAAATCCAAACTTGTCTTGTTTTTCAGTCTTAAAGACTATTCTTTAATGTGCAGGAAATTACTAGGGGATAAATCCTGAAATGCTGTAATGATTTCTTAAACTTTGCATTTGGATGTGAAGAGCTAAATCTGTGCATGGTTTGGCTTAACATTCTCTGGAAGTACTTAAAGCTGACCAATAGAAATGCTGTCTGCACAGAATGAGGCTGTGCACTTACTTTGCACAATAGAGAACATATATTTACAGCAGAATCAGCAGGAGGAAAAGCAGTTTGGTGTTTTGAGAGGCAAAGCAAATGAGGCTCTGAGGTTTTGAGGCTGGAGTGCTTTCAGCACTGCAAACCCAACAGGGACAGGAGCTCTGAGCCACCAGCCTTCTCCAGAGAGCTCAGACTGGTGAGAAAACGCTGGAATTCTGTCAGCTTCTGGGTGTGTGGCCTTGACTGTATTTCAGGAAGCAGTTCTCATTGAGACCACAAATTCAAAAAATAAGGGTGAGGGAATAAGGTCTGTTATAGAAATTTAATTATAGACCAGCTTCTGTTTCTTTGGAAGCTAGTAAAAGCCAATATATTTTTGCAAGACTTGCCAATATTGGCAGATTAGTGGATTTAGT
Source organism: Alethe diademata (assembly GCA_025584955.1). Lineage (NCBI taxonomy): Eukaryota > Metazoa > Chordata > Aves > Passeriformes > Muscicapidae > Alethe > Alethe diademata. Next base: position 476,454 of record JANRMJ010000002.1, on the reverse strand, counting down.
GAAACCTTGAGAATAGCTGAAGGGTAAACTGGGACATAGAAGGAAAATTAAATTTAGTCTGTGTTTAAGTTCACCACTTTCTATACTAAAATACCTTCTACAAAGTGCTGACTGTAGCATAATTGTAAAGGATTTTTGAGTTTATCTTTGCAAAATATTTCCTGGGTATCTTTTTGCAGATCTTGTCTAACCCTGTTCTTTTAGGCTGACTGCATGCCGGAGAATTCTCTTATATTCTGCATAAGCAATTACTCTGATATAATTTATGACCTGCTGACCTTTTCACTTTTCTGCTGCAATGATTATAATGAGTGTGTTGAACAAAGGAGGAAATTGAAGGCCAAATACACAGGGGAGTTGAATCACCCAGGAGCTGGAGAAGTCTGGTGTAATCTGTGGGCAGGGAGCTGATTGCTGTCTTTTCCTGGGGATAATGTGCAGATCTCTGATCTAAATGTAAAATTTAGTTAGAACTCTGTAAATTCGGCAGTATTTTGTGATGCATATCAGTGTATGTAGTGAGTCTGTCAAAATTCACCACCATGTGATCTCTGAGAGATCTGGAAAGCAGAAAGAAAATGAAGTAGAACCTGTATCCTTTCACATTCCCAGGCATGTAGAAATTAATGTCCTACAAGTTAGGGCTTTGCTCCTAACTTTTAGTGCTTCTTGTTGCAGGGCATTGATCTGAAATGCAGAAGAACTGGTATTTAATTTCTGTAGTAAAAAGTGCTGTTCCATTTGGTGTTCCCATTATTTGGTGGAACTGACTGCCACCAGCTTTGTATGACCTGTCAGATGGGGAACTTGCTTTGGCTAAACTTTGGAGTGCATGCAGCCAAACTGAGAGTGACTTCTGCCCTTCAAAGGGAAGGTTCTTCAGAGCCTTGCCAAAATACCTGGCTCAGAACAACAATTGCACCTGCCTTGGGAGGAGCATGCGTTCCCCTGTGGTCCTCATAAAAGATGGGCTGCTCAAATTGCACAAGAGCTCCAACATCCTGTGCTCATACTGGTGTTTTTTCTCCAGGATGTGTTTGATGGCCCATGATCCCATTGCAGAAAGGGAATGGAGATGATATTGCCAGTTTACAGATCCAAATGGGTTGTGTGAGAGTGGGACCCTGAAAAGTTGCTGCACTCTTCACTGCAGTGATTTAGCTGGAGACACTTTAGCTGCAGGGGAATGTCCATGCAGTATTTATTTGACAAAAACTGGAGAAAAAGTTTGTGCTGGTTTTACTGAAGTATCATTCTGAAGCATTCACGTATTTCAGGGGCACATCAATGGAAATCAATGGCTCATTCTCCTAACTGTGGGAAAGTTGGGTCAGTCCTTGTGTGGGAACCCATGGTAATCTGCAGGTTTGCACACAGAAAAGTTCAGAGTGTCTGACAGAAATTGTATTGACTGTGTTTGATCGCCTTTGTACCAAGTAATGCTCCACATTGTTGTGACCTGAAATAGAAACATCATAGGTAGTGTGCTTGAAAGCCCAGCAAACCATGTGGGATCTTGTTCCTTTGTGCTGGCAGAAATTATGGAGAAGATTTTCCAGTGATTTGCAATTACCTGGGTGTGTGTGTGATAAAGTAAGACTTCTGTGTGACCAGACACCTGACTGCTGCTGAGATTATTTTTCTCCTGCCCAGATCCTGGTCAGTTAAAGAGTGCTTTTGGTTTTAAAATAAGTTTTCATCACCTGCTGACTGGGTTAACTTGATCATACTTATGAATTGCTGTGTATGTTGTGTTGACCATGCAGCTGCAGATATGTTATTTTCAAATGTCACTGAAAATAACATTCCAAGGGAAAATTTGTATCTTGTCTTCCTAGCTTTTATAGCAGGAATTACATGAGGTTTGACCATTCCTCCTCTGTATTCAGGCCAGGCTTCAGTGTGACCAGTACCAGTGGTTTGGGTTTTCTTTTTGATTCAGAGTGGAGATATTGACTTTGTTCTGACTATGCTAAGGCTGTAAATATAAACTCCTTTTACATATGCCAATGGTTCACTTTTTCTGCTCTAATTCTTGAACAGCTGTCTTTTGTGAAGTTGGGCTTGGTGTTTCAAAAGCATCTGGGTATCAAAATCTTCTCCACATTGAGGGAGTTGCTCTGGAATGTAAACAGGTACCTTTGTAGAACTGGTTCAGATTCCAGAGAAGTTTACTGTGTTCTTTCTTTTCTTTGCCTTTATAATAAGGACAAATAGATTTTAATGTTTTTTGAGGGTTTTTTTGAGTTTTTAAGGGTATTCATTTTTGGATGGGATAATCTGCTGAAGTGCTTCTTTTGCATAACAAATTACTAGAATGCAGTATTGATTGCTATTCATGAGTACCAACATTAACGGAATAGCCTAGAAAGCTAATTAAAAATTAAAATTGACTTTATTCCTCTTTCTTCTGTTAATGTTTCCCTTTCCTGTCTAGTTGTAAAGTTGGTTTTTGTCTTCAGTTTTTAAAAATAACCTGTATTTAGCACAGTCAAGAGACTTTTGCAGCCTGTTCTGAATTGCTCAGTTGGAGAGTTATGGATAAGTAGGCTGAAGTCTCCTGGGGCTTCTTGAGACCCTCTTTGTAACTCAGGTGAGTTTAAAGAGAGAGCGTTTGCATATTTCACAGGCTCTTAAAAGAGTAAGATTTTAAATATTTTAGAGAACTAGAAAAGAAACAAAATGTTGATTTATTAAAAAAAATCTTTATATATGTCAATATTGTAAATCTCTTAAAAAAAATCTCGTCTTGAGCAAATTGCTGCCTGATCAAGTGATGCGGTTACCGTTGATACGCTGAAAAGTGTCTTTAGCCACTGTTTAGTTTAACTAACGTGGACAAGAGGATGACAGAAATCATGATACTGTCCCTGGTTCTGAAGTATTTGAAGTGAATATTGAGTTGGTCTGGGATGGTGTACCAGAAAGTCTTGCTTTGTGCTTGCAACTGAAATTTTCCCTGTTTGTGGAAAATGCTGTTTAGACCACCCTGACCTTTTGACCTCTTTTTCTCAAGATGCTGACCACCTGGGCAGGTTATCTGCTTAACTGGAAGTCCTTTCAGTCAGGGACATAATTCTTGAATCTCCAGTTTGGAGAAACTCAGCAGAGTATTTTGCGGAGGACACCACTGTTGCCATTCCTAACTCAGCCAGTGAATTTTTGATTGCGTCCTATGAGAAATATTGAATATCATGGAGCAAATAAGTAAGGATATTAAAACTAAGTGGAATGTGATAAAATAGCTTTTGCAGGTAAAAATGTTATTAAAAGACTAAGAAGGCAGTTGATCTGCTCAACACTTGGAGCATAAGAGGCACGCTGTTGGATGGACAGGGCTGTTTCCCAGCGTGGTGCTTCCGAGGAGAAGCTGGGTTTTAAAAAGTCACGTCACCAACACATCCGAATGCAGCTGAGAACAGAATAAAGTTCACTGGGTGTGCTTTTTGCAGTTCCTTGTGTTGTACTCAAACTTCTCATACAAAATTTTGTGCCAGCAGCTGAGAGAAATGAGTTGGTCAAAGGTTAGGCTTACTTTAGGTGTATATATTGCTGATTAGAATTTAAACTTGTCTGTCAAGTAATTTGTAAAATCTCTACCCTGAAGAAGGATTTTCCATGCTCTTAGCTCTTCTTAAATGCATTTGGAGCACTAATTCATGAAAATGTTTACCTTTTTAAGTTGACTTCTTGAAGAGAACTGTAATATGATGTGAGCAATGGATGAAATAGTAAAAATAGCTTTAAAAATATTATGTATCCTTGCTGCATGCTTTGTTTATTTACATGTATGTACCCTGCATATTCTGAATAAATTATTGTGTATGGAGTTCAACTGTTCCATTTCCATTTTGTAGAGCAATTGATTGATTAGTTTTAGGTCACTGTTTCAGTGAATGACAATGGCACATTTGTTAACTTAAATATTAGTTTGTAATTTTTGCAGGCAAGATATGAAAACAGTTGAAGTGCAGAAAATAAAAATGGGTTTTATGCATTTCTTAATGACTTAAACTTAAGTTTGTCTTTTTGTTATACATTTCTTGTGGTTTGTTCTGTAATCAGATGGCTTTTTGGGATTGATATGCATAAGATTCTAATCCCTTTAATTATGCTAGCTAATGTATTTTCCTATTTTTTTTTCCTTCATTGAAGTCAGCAGGGTGGCTTGTGAATGAAGTTGAAAGTGAGGAGATCAAAAATGGGCTTTCAGTTGGGAAATTTTAACAATGCATACTCTGCAGATCAGGATTAGTGTCCAAGGCAGTACAAAACTGTCCTCTGGCTTTTTCAAGGAGCGCCTAAACCTGTCTCTCACAAGGATATGACTTTGTATCAGGATTTGTCTCTTAATGTGGCACTGCAGGGAAAGAAGGCCCTGGGCTAAGACATTGCTACTGAAACACCACGGATTTGCTCCTCATGCTTCCTTCTATGAAACTCCATGGACAGGATTTGGCTTGAAGTTTATTTTCCTTTGCTGCTTATTCATTGTGGAAGAGGCATGATGCCTTTTCTGTTCTAAATGCTGATTCTTGTGAAGAGGTGAGCCACATGCTGTGGCAATCACCTTGTCACCTGTCCTGTGCTCCGAGGCAGATCACTCTGTGTAGCTCAGTGAGGAACAGGGTGGGTGCAGTGAAAGCAAACAGTGCTGTGTGTGGAGCACGAACACGGCTATATATGGCTCCTTTTGTTCCTGTGAATGGGCACAATCGCCTCTGAATTGTCACAAACCAGCGGGTTTGTGGTAGAGCCACCGCTGTCATTCACTCTCAGCTCTGCTGTTAAAGCAGAACAAGTCCCTTGCTTTTGAGCAGTGTGCTGAAAATGTGTTTCCCACTAAAACTTCGAAAGAAAACGTCTTCCAAAGCCCAAATGCCCTATCCCAAAAGGTTTAGTTAGCTTGGAGGAGCTCAGACTAGCTCGTTATTTTCTTGATTTCAATTTTCTTTCCTCTTGCTATCTTACAAGTTGTAGCTGTCCTTAACAGCACACACTTTAACCCTTTGACGTGCAGTAACTCAACTGCATTTTTACCCAGGATGTAGAGACTGAGAGGCAGTACTGGCACCGTGGGCTTTTAAGTCCCTAGCTACAGTTCTTCCCTTCCTTTCCCTCGGGGTTATGTACTATTTCTGAGAAACAGCTTGTGATTTGTTAATTTTTTTTTCTTTCAATGTTTGGTTGTTTGGCTTATGGTGGGGTTTTGTTTTTTGGGGGTTTTGTTTGGTTTTTGGCGGTCTGTTTGTTTGTGGTTTTGGGGGGTTTGTTTGTTTGTGGGGAGTTGTTTGGTTTTGTGTTTGGTGTTTTTTCTGGTTTTTCCTTTGCTGACTCTGGTAGCTCTTAAAGAATTCTTTTCCCCTTGCATTATGCTTTATTGAGATCATTAGCTGGATAAAGCTGATTTACCTGTTTGATCTCCTCTGGAAGACAGCAGGTAGCTTAGATGCTGCCCTTCCAGAGCTGGCTGCTCTGCCCACCAGCACTCAGGGCTTACTGGTACCAGTTGCAACCTTCCTGCAGTGGTCTGAGAGCCAGTGCTTGCTCCCAGCTTGGACAGAGCTGGGCTGGATGTTGTGTTTGCTGCCTGCTGAGGGGCTTGAGCAGCACCCTGGGCTGATGTTCTGCACCTGCTCCAAGGGATGGAGCTTCTCCCAGAGCATCTGTGCAGTTGTGTGTTGCAGGGCTGAGGATGCTCCCAGCCCGTGTCAGCGAAGAAAGGACCTCTGGCAGCCACTCAGAGTGCCACAGCAGCCACTGCTAATGCCCAAGGTGTGTGCTCTGTCTGTGACCAGGGCAACCCCTTGTGTTTTTGGTTTTTTTGGGCTAGGCTCTGATACCAGTAGTCACACTTAGTTCCTTAAACTGAACTTGAGTATGGTTGTGCGTTCCAAGGGTAGTTAAAAATGTGGTGAATGCTGCTGGTAATTCCTGAGGTGTGCTGTGCTGGTGCAGTGTCCATCAGGCTGGCACTGTTCCTGTTTGCCCATTGTCCCCTTAGGCTGTCACTAGGGCACGTGAGCTGCTGTGGCACAGCAGGGTCGGTTTGGTGACAGGGGTGCCGTGTCCTTACCCAGGCAGGAGTGTGCAGTGATTATGCCCTGGCTGGAAATTGCTGTTCAGGGCATTACAAATATTTTTCTTAGCCTGTTGCTAGTTTTCCTATCACCCCAGTTTGTTTAAGTTTCTCCTCTAGCAAAAGCACTGAAGGAGCCTCAGAAAACAGAGATGGGAGAAAAGCTTGCCAGGTTAGTTGGTTTTTTTTAACTGTTTTTTTCCAGGCAAAACACTTTGGCTCTTATATCTGCTTTCCATTTGCGTAGGCTTTTAGTTTAGCATTTCTAGCTACTGTAAAATAAGGATGTTATTTTTAATAGGTGTGAAATTATAGATAAGAATGGTTTGAAAGGGGGGGTGGGGGGAAACCACCCACCAAACCCCAAAGCAAGCCTATATTGTAATACAGATGCTATTTGTATTTGCATTTGGTCTACTTAGGCATAATAGGCAGACTCTTTGCCTTGATTCTGATTTAAACATAGTTTTCTTTCACTTTATTGGCTAGGGAAAGTTAAGAATTGTTTGGTTGGGTTTTTTTTTTAATTCTTCTCCTCAAAAATTCTATATGAATTAGGTTTTAGACTGCATAAAGTGTGTAACTGCTCTTATTGATTTTTCTCACTGATGGAATAATGGTCATTTCTCTTCTTAGCTGGTCTCCTGAGATTCTGTAGGTCACCCAGTAACATAATAAAATCAAGCATAGACACATTATATGTTAAACTATACACCATGAATAGAAAATGAGCTCTGAAGTGACTCTTTGGTCTCTCTCGTATTTTATTTTACTGCTGACTTTGTTCTCGTGGTGTTTGTGTGTTTTTAAAAATATCATGGAGTAATAATATAGAAAAAGCAGTAAATATCAGGAACTACTGCTCAGATGGAAGTGCCATGTTGCTATATTAGGAGTAGCTGACAGATAAAACATTAATTATAATCTAATTGTTTGCACTCATGTACAGAAAAGGGGAATCAGAATAATGTCTCCAGTGTTTTTACCTCCCTTCATTCTTTTGTGAAATCAGGATTAGTGGGAAAATTTCATAAGGTGAAAAAGGGGACCTAAGATGATATGTGAGCCATTTAAGCACTAATTTATTATATTTATTTTTTACTTCATAAAATTCCAGGGGGAATAATAAAGCCATAAGTGTAACACCAGGGACTCCTTATTTGGGAAGAGGTCTCAGAGCAAAATTAAGACAAAGCTTTATTTTAGTCTTCATATGAATACAATTAAGTCAATTCATATTTTTAATAGTTTAGAAGTTGTTACCCATCTTAGCTGTTTATTCTTGTCAAAATGTATTACAAATTTAATTTGAAAAGAAATCTCTTTTCATATGATGCATCTTTACCTTGCAGGAGGAAATATCTCTCTGCTGCACTTTCTTTTGTGGGTTTTTTGTCTAAGTCTGTGAACAGACCATTTTTACCTGAAATTGCAGATCATTTCCCTGATTGCTTTCTTTGTAGGTTTTCCCGTGCTATTTAGTTTGCAGGGTTTCATACAGCATCAGTTAGGGGACACAATAGAGAAGTCTGTGGTTCTTTTCAGACTGATACAGGGCATCTCTTCTACATTAATATCAGCAGAGTAGTATTTCTTTGTTCCGCTTAGACAATTATTATGTAGTCAGAATGCTACTGTTGAATTTAACTTTCATTAACTAGGAATAGATAATATTAACAAAAAGCCAAGGTGGTTTTGAAGAACCTTCTGACACTATAAATGCAATCCAGACTGGCAGTGGTTTAACCAGTGGGTATCATGTTTACATGGACCTTCTTTTTGATGACTTTAAAAATGGTTTGATGTGTTTTGGGAAGAGCTTCCTGTATTTCTGACAGTTTTCTATCAAGTAAATGTCATCACCGTTTAAATAACTATTCAAAAGTAGCCTAAATTGTAACAAAAAGCCAAAGTCAGCCAACTTGAGAGGAGTATATAAATAAAAAGTGAAAGCTTGCTGTTCCTCTTTCCAGTTCTTTGCCCATAGCTCCCCCTTTGTTTTAGGGCCTGTAAAATGGGCTATTTTTGATTAAACTGGCTGTGGTGTGGTTTTGTTGTTTTTTTTATTGCTGTCAGCAAAGAAGTTTTACTGCTGAGTAAATTAGTCATTTGCACAAATATGAAAAAGCAAATTCAGTCAAGAAAAAAGGTACGGGCACTAGTGCTGGGCTTGAGATAATAAGGTAATACTCAACAGCAATTGAATGTTTAATCACCAAAGCTTCCCTTCTGAGCATTAATATAAATGCAGTGAGAAGTCTGTTGCTCCTAAATGTAAAGATCTGGATCAAGGATTGTGTTCAATCTGTGGGAATGATACCTCTTCCTCTGTGAAAAAGGGACTTTGCCAAGGTTCCAGTTCCCCTTTTACTGCTCCGTGTGTTTGTAGCGGTGGAACAGGAGGCTGGGGCTCACACTGGTGTTGCTCATGCTGGATGTAGAAGCAGTTTGTGTGTCAGAGGGGAATACAGGTCGGTGTTTGCTCTCCTGGCAGTCCCTGTAGCTGTTCCTTGCAAAGATGCTGCCCAGGTTTGTTTTTGGCGGCAGCTTTGCTCTGCTGAAGTCCCCACTCCAATGCTGCTAACACAAAGCCGCACACTGACACTGCTCTTGGGATTGCTTTCAGATGAGTTCTGTGGGGTGGCTCTCCTGTAAATCTCCTCATTCCATTGGCCTTTTTTCACCATGCCGTGGGTGCTTTCAGCGTTCTGGGGGCAGTCTCTGAGCGCCGTGACCCTGAGATGGGAGCTCCCTTTGTTGGTCACAGCTGGCCGTACCTCAGTGCTCAGCAGCACCTCTGTTCCTATGGCACATTTCACAGAATACCTTTGCTGTTTGTTCTTTGAGCAGTCTAAATGTACCCACTGTGCAAGGGATCTTCCTTTCCTCCTTTCAGGTGTCTGGTAAAAATGCTGCACAAAGCTCTTTTTGCACCTGATGTGAGTGTGAGTTGTTGGTCTGGGTGTTGTCAGGGTTCTCCAGGCAGCTCTGTGGAGCAGCCCATCATGTCAGCTGGGGCCCTCTGTAAGTGTAAGGATCAAACACAGGTATTTTTTCATCTGGCCAGGATCCTGAAGGGAGGGCAGGATGGAAGTAATGTCCCATTGATTTCTGCTGGGGCAGCTCTGTCTTTTGCATGCTGACACTGCTCATTGCCTGAGAATTTGTGGTGACACCTGGAATTTGATGCAGATATTGATGTTAATGCAGCAGCTTCTGAGGCATAATTAGGATGATAAATGGGATAATTCCATGGTTAGATTCTTCTGCCACATGCTGTGGCGTGGATCTGCAGCTTAGCTTGCAGCCCACCAGGCGGGGAGATGTTGCTGTTGGCTGAATGCAATGTGAAATGTTCAGTCTGTGCTCAAATCTGAATAATGTTTTTAATAAAAGTAAATGCCTTTGGTAATCAATATCCCTGTGTAATTGTTTAGCTGCTTTCCCAATATGAATCTGTGTACTTAAGCTGCTCCTTTGCTTAACAAGCTGCAGTCAGTGAAGCGTTTCTTGCAGTATAAGAGGTTTTTGAGGAAGGGTGGGAGCAGAGGCAACTGCAATTGAGTTTTGACGAATAGAAGCTTTAGGAGTAAGAGCAAAGCACAAGGTATCAGGTACTTCTCTCCCTAAATTGTGAAAATCTCTTGGTGCCTTAGTGAATATGGACTATTTCACTTAGATTGAAAATCGGTGTTGATACTATTAGGCTTTTACAGTCTTGTGGAATTTGATGGTATAATTTAAACCTGCAGCTGTTGTTTGCCTCATGTCAGAGTGGAAAAGATTAATCTTCATTTGTATCCTGCCCTGCAATTATCTAGAGGTACTGTGTGCCCTATATTATATAATCTGATACAGCAGAGTATCACTTGTAGTCTTCATTCAAGCAAAACTTGCAGTTTCTGAAGGGAGAATTTAATTTCAGGAAGGATGTTTGTTATGAATCAGAACAGAAAGTTCTGTAGCAGAAATGCTCCTCAATTTCATGCCAGTAGTTCAAGCTGTGCTGTAAAATAGCAACAAGGTATTATTGTCCTCTAGGTGGAGATAAGCTAAGGTGTAAGTACAAAGTATGCAGGGGTGCAAAGTTACTGATGATAGTGGAAAAGACAAATGAAATTTGTGAGAGTGGTTTCGTAAGAGGAAAGAAAAAAAAAAGAATTTGCTCTCCCCACTGTATATATTTCTGCTCTGTAGTTAGCCCAGCTGACTTGCACTTGAATTTAAATGGTTTAAGTAGAACAGGCAGTGTCTGTGCACAGGCCTGTTCAATGTCTGTGCTCTCTGTGTTTTTGTGCTCGTTTCGTGGGGCTCAGGCCTTCTGGATATGCCAGTCTTAGTTCAAGAAACTGTAAATTGCCTCTTTGTTTTTCATGGGATTCATTCTGCTTTTGGCTGGTCCTTGTGCAGCACCCAACTCAGCTGGGTCTTTCTTGTTCCCAAATACACTTTTCTGGCCGTGGCATTAAACAATTACTCCCACTACTCGTTCTCTGCAGCTGTGAACCAGCATTGCCAAATAGCATTGATGCAGTTGTGCTCTTGATGCTGATGCCTGTAAAGGCAGAACTGAGGTGTCCAAGTCCATGAGATGGACAATGAAGATAAGATGAGCTCAGTTGGTGCTAATAACAGTGTGGATGCAATCCCTCACGTGAGAGTTCTCTGTGATCCTTGAGATTCCCTTCCAACTCACAATATTCTGTGACATCAGACACAGCTCTTCTGTGGAATCAGGATATATACTGGGAGAAAGTAAAAATCTTGATAACTGTAACAATCAGTGACTAAATCAGCAAGGAGGTTTTCCAGTGAGTTCAAAATTCCTATTAAGTGGATATGAGTAATTACAGCTTTAAGATTTTGGTGTTGATGCTAAAAGCAGAAGCAGGGATGCTGTTGTACTTGGATACACAGCCAAAGGAAAACACATGTCTATCTTCTGAACATCTGGAAACCTCATAGTAAAACTGTTGCTGTGTGAGATTTTTGTTAGACCTGGTTTACTAATCTAAGCTAACAGGACTTTTTTTTGCACCAAATATTTTTAATTTCTATTATAAAATATAATTTCAGCCTGTTTCAGGAGGAGTTGAGGAATCAAAATTTAATTTTAGTATTGAAGCAGGGTCTGCAGATTTCCAGTTTGCTTCTGAAAAGGTGTGCATACATACCAGCTTGTGAGTCATAACATAAATAGATTTCTACAGAAGTAGTGAGGACATTGAGGTGCTTTGCAGACTTGCAGTTTTCCACAATGTCGTACTTTATTTAGTATTATGGGACTTTGAAGAGGCTTAGGTAACAGCTACAACTGTAAGTGATATTTTTCGGAGACATAAAGAAGTTCATAAAGGCTTAAATTAATTTGGTTACTTCAGGGTTCTCCTTTTCTCATTCATGAACTTGCATGAGATACTCTTTCCATCCCCAGGTCGCATAGTTGTTGAAAAGGGTGAACACTGTTCCTAAAACCTTGCTCAAACAGAAGAGAAGGGTAACCACAAAAGACTTAAAATTTAATCATCGCCAAATAAAAGGTTCATGAAATGAAATACTGTTTCTAATCATGTGAAATAGTGGAGGCCAACTGTGGTCAGCTGTAGTAGGAAAAGTGCCCAGAAAGTATTGAGAAGCAATTAATTAACTTTAAGGACTAAGTGATTTTTTTTTTTTTTTAATTTTGATCCAGCTCTTCTAGCTTTATCTCTGCTTTGTGAGTAAAACAGTACTTCCTTCTGAGGATTAATTAATAATGGTACATGGTAGGTGCAAGTAACCCATTGACTGGAGTTCTTTTGACCTCTTGGGCAATGTATTGATCTGAAATGACTTTGCCATGATGTGATCAAAAGGAATAGAAGAACATAAGAATTGAAGCTAATAAAAACTCTACAAAGTTACTGTAATGTGAACGGAGCAAAACCTTATATCTGAAAACATCAAGGTAAGGTTTTATTCCACTGAAGAGTGACTGTCTTGTCTTTTCAGGTCAGTCTAAGGTTCTGGAAGTTTTTACCCACAGGGTTACTTAAATTTTATAGCAGAGGGAATGCTGTAGTAGAGAGGGAATGGAAGTAGTTCTATTGCATGCATTTCTGTGTCCTCTTGCAGATGTAATCTCATAGTCTCTGTTTGCAGTATATTTATTTACATGTGTGCACACCACTAGTACTTCTCTGTTGAGCTGAGTTGATGCAGATGTTGCTGCAGTTGCCTGGGGTGGCTCACAGCTCGTTTGTGGACCAGCTTTCTGACTTGTGTGGCTGGCACTCACCTTCCATCATGTTCTTGCAGCTGCTTGTAAGCTCCCTGAAACTGAAATGCTGGAAAAGTGGAGAGGTGTTCTGTCCAGTCCCATGTTATATCTGGGGATTGATATCCACAGCCTCAGGAAAATCCTGTTGACTTTCATGAGGAGGCTGCCTTAAGACATTTAGGCTTTGTCTTTCTGGTTTGCATCTAGGAAAATGGATGGAAAATCAAGGAAAAGTGTGGTGTTCAAATCCATCAATGTGCAAACTGAAATGCAGATGTGTTAGTTCTGAAGTGCTGTGTGTGAGAGTTAGTTTAAATCCGTTTTTAGGTTTCCCTGTCATTACAGGTGTGCTGCCTGCTGTGCAGGGCCGTAATGCCTCATTTCCCTGTTCCCATGGCTGATGTACCACAGGGTCTGGCGTGGGGATGTTATCTGTGGCAGGAAACATTGCTCTGGCCAGGGCACAGGATGTGGGATCTCAGGAATACACCTGGAATCTCCAATCCAACTCACGTGAAATGCTTTCCTTTATGAAAGGAGGAAGCTGGGTGCTTTCTGTGATTTCTGTGGTATGGATAAGGGGCAGATGATTTCTCTGCTGCAGCTGGAGCCCTGTGATCTGCTGCCAGAGGTGCTGGCTGTGTGAGTGGCTGGTGGAGCTCAGCAGCCCAAAGCACTGTCACCTTCTGAACCAGGAGTGTTGGGAGGGGTAATCCCCTCTGGGAATGGAGCTTCTGCTCAAGCCTTCATCTCTGCTCCACAAAGTGCTTGTGCTGTCCAGGGCATTCAGCTGCAATGTACAAATGTGGCTTTCTTCCTGCATGAGCCTTTACAGGAAGATCCAGCTCTCTTTCACTGAATGTCACACTTTTATGTAAGTGTGGTCACACAGAGCTGTGCATGGAACAGGTATGGCATAGGTATTTGTACAGAGCTAATGTTTTCCTTGCTAAAGGGTTATCCTTTATTGCCCTAGTGCATCATGAGTAAATAAGTTTAAATAGGGTAGGAAGCTTTTTAACCAACTGGTCAGTGGAAGTAACTAACTTTATATGAAGTAGAAATGAGCTTAGGGTTGTACTAGAGGAACAGTATAAGTGTCACTCTTAACTCCCAATTTGTATTTAAAAGTCTCTTACTTTCCAGTGCTCAGTGTAGCATATTCCTCTATGTGTAATGCTGCAGGATCACAGGAGTGCTTTTCTCTGCGGTGCACTTTCTCCATGGCAGAACAGTGTCCTGGTGATAGGTGAAGGATTATTTAGATTATTTAATTTTTTTTCTGAGGCTGGAGTTGAGTGTGTGCTGATGTAACTGGATAGGTTAATCTCTCTGTGTGCAAGCCTGGTAGTGCAGGGTGAGAGTGCTGATACACCAGTTTGGCTGAACTGCCCCTGCTTGCTGGGCTGGCTGCTGGTTGGATTTGCCCATGGGATCCTGCATTCCTCAAGTGAGAAGGTCTGTCCAGCTGAGAACTTCAGTGCTGTAGTCAGTGTTGCTCTCCTGCCTTTCCAATGGCTTTTCTTGCAGGTCCTGGAATTATTGCCTTGCCTGCAGAGCCTTTTGCAGCCAAAGCTGCGTATGGCACGCAGTCCTAGGCAGCACACTGCAGCAGGAACCCGTTTTATGAACTTGAGCTGTCTAGAAACTGTCTCTAAGCTATTTCTCTAATCAATATTTATAAAGAGAGGAAGTTTTATCTAGAGAAGATGGAACAAATCACTCTTTTTGACAGCTAAAGTAAGTAGAGTTGGACTCGGTCGTAAGTCTAGGTTATGAAATAGTGAGTTTGAAAAATTTTGAATTTTCCTAGTATGTTACTGCTGCAGAAACAACTAGGTAGGCTTTTAGTAATTAATTATTCAGATTGATCTTCTCTGAGAAGGAAGGAGAACTTAGTTCACAAGCAGTGCTTGTTTATAATTTATAATCAAGGGCAAACAAATTGAAGTGCTCTAGGTAAAAGACTGTGTGAGAGACCACATGAATTAGAATGGGCAAATATTTTCATATAATGTTGATAAATACTTTCTTTAAATGAGAAAAATTCCAGTTTATTTCAGCTTTGTTTATGTGGCGTAAGAAGACAACTTGATACAGAATATTTCTTTATCACCAGAAATGATCTTTGGGAAGGGAGATGAAGGTCACATTTTGTAAAGTGCTACTATTTGCTATTTGTCCTACATCTGGTACATCTGTCAGTGGTGAAATTAACTGGTTCTCATTCTTTCATAAGAGAAAATTCAGTTTTTTGACCTTGATTTACAAGATAAGAGCAGCAAGAGTGACCTGAACTGGAGAGACATGGTTTTGACCTTCAGAAACACATGAAGACATTTGTGAGTGCAGCTTTGATAGCTGAGCTGAATAAATAACTTAAAATATAAGAGGCTGAAGCGTTCCCTGCGAGGCACGGGCAGAAGGAGCCTGTTCAAAAACTGGATGAGTGTTAGAGATCTCTCCAGCAGAAGAGCCTGTGGGCCAACAACACTGATCTCACCTCCCAGTCTGCTTACATGCAGCCCTTACCATGTTTTGCTGTTTCATTTTCTGTATTCTGTCAACAGTTTTAAGTGTTAATAAGAGTCTAATTTACAAATCCTGGCTGTTGTAATTACTCAGAACAGGAGACTGAAATAAGCGTTCAAAGTGCTTGTGGCTTTTGTGAGAGAATTCAGTCATTAAGGCAGAGTCAATTGCTGGAAAGATACCAGTGGAAATTATTTCTGTAATTTTGATTAAAATTTTAAAACTGAAAATCTTTTAAATTCATTCTGTTAATTTAAGAATATTCTTAAGAATCTGTTTACATTTTCTCTAAGGGGCTGAACACAGGATCTGTTAGTTTGGGTGTATCTGACCTATTATTTCCTGTCACACCAGTGCAAGTTGGGAAGGGGCTATAACCATGTGGTGGCAAACAAATAATGAGTATTACTCTGCAAACTTTGATTTCAGAGAAGATAGAGTCAATTTTTGTGTAGATGGCCAAAGTGTCCTGTAGATTTCTTTCCCGGTTTTGATTTTCTTTAAGGAAGACGCATAAATATTGGAGGGAAAATGAGCTTTTTGGAAGATTGCTGGATTAGTCCTTACAGCCACTGTCACTATGAAACCCCCGTGCTAGGACAAATTTTTTAGTTCTGGTACTTGTACAGCATCACTGACAGTTACACCACAACTCTTGTTCTATCCAGTATCTTCTCTTGTTTTTACTGGGTGATGCAACACCTTTCTTGACTCAAGGGAAAAAGCACAACTATTGAGTGTCTTAATGTTAGTTACCAGGGTGAATTGTATGAAATTGAATTCATTCTGTAGTTTAGAATGGGTTTTATGATTAGGCTGGGGGGATGCTGGCAGAAGTGACTTTTCAGCTCCTTGGCTGTAAGGTGGGGATGTATCAAGATCTGGTATTCAGTCATGCCCTGGGTGCCCCTTGGTTTCATGAATGGTTCCCTACCCAAGCTGGGGAGCCCATCCCTCATCTTTGTACTGAGTATTTTTTTAGGAGAACATTCCTTTCACTAAGTTGTTTGGGTTAAACTTTTAATTAAAGAGTTGTATTGCCAAGGACTTAGAAATAACAATACTTCTGCACCTGCTGTTCTTCTGAAAAATATTGGTGGAGGAACAATTCAATTCATTGTGAAAAGTGGCCTGAAGAGGAAAAGAGTCTAAAATAACTGAACAGTGTGAAGCAGCACTGGTATCAGTGACTGTTTTCTTGAATTTGCTCAAGGTGTTTCACTTTTAGATATGCTTAGATGGTGTTTGGATTTCAGTTCCAGGTATTTGAGAATTGAAACTCAAATATGAAGTGATCTGAAGAGCTTGCTTTAATTTCTGATGTATTTGATTTCAGTGTTAGTTGACACCTGGTACGATTGGTCTTACGAGGGAGCAGGGTTGTTTTAGTAGTCTTCTCTAAATCCTGGGCACTGTGTGATAAAAGTGATTGCTTTAAAACCTAGAACAGGCAAGGGCCAGGTGAAAATGTGATGGCAGTGGTGGAGCATTGGATCTTCAGGGAGCCAAGCCTCTTGGGATAGACACAGGACTGCAAGGAGAACTTGCCTACATGAGGGAGAGACTGCTGGATGACTCTGCCCTGATTTATTTTACTGATGTAGAGGGGTTCACAGCTTTATTTGGATTTGGTCAGTTTAAGGTGGGCGTGAGTGGGAGATGGGGTCAAAACTTGAAATTAAGTTGAATTAGATTTTGTTCCCCCTATATATACAGTATTGGAAAAGTTATGGATCTTCTGTTTCCCTTCCTAAAGCAGAAATGAGCCCTTCCCTCTGCTCAGAGCTGAAGCCAGTTTGTGTTTCAGAAAGAACTGGTGTCATATCTTAGTGGCAGGGATTGATGAGAGAGGAGGACAGAGGAGAGTGGAAATAAATCTTGTGTACACAAACCTTGCACTGAATAAAATGGGAGTGTACAGCTACTGAAACTGTGACAAATCCTTTCTCACTTTTTGATCTCTCAGAAAACATGTGGCTTACGTGTTTATTAATTCTGAATGCAAGAGCTGCTTTGCTTTATTTAGTAATCCACCAGTTCAGTTAAGACCCTCATTTATCCCCCCAAATGAAAAGTTTTCTAATTTCCTAATTATTGTTTATTTCTAATTGGATGGATTTTGAAACAAATCAGTCTAAACTGTCTTTCTGAGATTATTTTTTTGGTAAGTGTTCTTTATGCTTTGCTTCAGTATGTGATCTTAACTTCTCGGTATTGGTGCCTTTTGCATGATGAGAGATTTAACAGAGGTGAAAGATAAATGTTCACTACAAGTTCTATTCTTATATGATGGCAAAAAAAGTCATTTCATAAGGTTATCCCTGCCTAAGGAGTTCAGTTAGTTTTGAGTGTGGGCTTATTAGGAATTCTTATGAAATGTATCATAAAACTGCATATTAACTATGTCTATTTGTTATTCCTGCCAGGGTACTGTGGAAAAGTATAAAGGATTTATTATAATTCACCTTTACATACGTGTTAGTTGCGAGACACTGAAACCCCTGTTCACAAATGGCTCCCTGAATTCTTTGTTAAACGTCATTTTGCTGATATAAATTTCCAACTTTCATCATTATTTTAATACCTGAAGTGTCTCCCTGTCTTTAGGAAAATGATTGACAAGTTGGAGGGAAATGCACTGTGTAAAAAAAACCAGAAATAAAAAGAAATAGTAAACATACCAGGAGCCTTGCTGCCACACAGAACTGTGCCCGGGATCAGTAATTTAGGAGCTTTTGGCTGCTCAGTTACAGCACAGACAAGTGCAGCTGAGGCTGGCCAGCAAGCAGTGAGAAACTCCCACGGGATTCAGTCAGGGGCGGTTCCAGCTGTGTGTGGGTTGCATCTCTTGGTGAGCAATTAAGGGATAATCCCAGCAACAGCTCAGAGACAAACAGAAAAGGAACTCAGACCAGTGAATGAAGACTAGGCTTTGAGGTCTAAACCTTCCCAAGAACTTGTGATCAAAGAGAGCCTAAAACATTAAATTTGAGTTCAGTGAGAGTTATCTTGAAGCAAAATTGCATCCAGATATAAATTCCAGGCACAATAACAGAGTCTGAAACATAAATGGTTTACAGCGTGTCTCTAAATCTGCTTTGGAAGGGACAGTTCCCACTTTTCCCCGCTAGTTTGCAAAGTTTTAATCAGTTTTATTTTAATCAGGTACTTTAATCAGCCCCTATGCAGGGCATCATGTTTGAATTGTTGAGTTGGGTTTGGATGTTTCTTGCAAACAAATAGTGGAATTCTGGAATTTGTTTTGATTGTCATAACACTTGGGTTGACACCAGCAGCTGAAATGATGAAGTTGGTGTTTTCAAGGTTACTTTCCCTTCTGAAATGACAGTGACTGTGAGGACTCTGTACCATAAGAATAAAAAAAAAATAAAATAGAGGTAAAGTTGTGAAATGAAATCCTCAAGTAAAGTGAATTCAGTAATTGGTAGAACTTGTTATCAGTCTTGTATTTACCATATTTTGAACTGTCTGCTAAAGTTTTTTATTAATAGCTATTTTTTTCTATTCTAGAATAGTACAGTCTTAACATTCTATTATTTTAGATTTCTTTTTTCTGCTAGGGGAGCACGAAACATTAATGAAAAGTGAATGTCTTGCACTTGAATTCTAATTTCAATATGGAAAGGGACCTAAATGCTTTGTGAGGTTAGAGAGACTAATAAATGGAACACAGTCAGTTCACACTTTCAAATGGTGTTTTGGCATTTGCCAAATTAATTTTAATTACCTTCATAAAGAAAGCTTTTTCTGCAGTGCAGCTTTGGGTCTTCATAAGAGCAATTGGAGACTCAATTTGGCTGGAGTTTATTTTGATGCTGTTCACACAAATGGCATTTTTTTCAAGAACAGCATCCTTCAAGTTCATTAGGTGACATGATAAAGAAGTTTTTCTGGTGCTGCCTTGTATAATACGGATTTTTTTTTTAATATCTCTTGGGCCTGTAATCAAGTAGAGTACCCTCAGAAAACTTACAGAGAGAATTGTAACCAAAATGAGCATTTGTTTTAGCAGTCAGCAGAGTGAAAAAGGAGTCTGAATGGGACATGTGAAATGACTACCAGAGGTTGGCAAGGCTGCAGTGGACAGGCGTTTCTCTGCCTGTGATATGGTCTGATCATGTAATCAGAGGGGTTTTATTTCTCTGCTAACCGCTGCAATCCAGTTAACCTGCAGCAATCAGACTTATTCTCATTTCTTAGCACCCACAGCTGCAGAGGCAGCCCCTCATTCCTTCAGTTGCTGCAGAAGTGAACATGGGACAGAATTCCTGTGTGAGCTCTGTGTGCACAGTGCAGCTCCAGGTGTATCTGGAGAGAAATATTCTCCTGGAGCATCTCTTGGAATACAAGGATACAGATATAAACTCTACCTTTTTTTAATTCCTGGGTTTGGTTTTTTTTTGTTTGGTTTTGTGTTTGATTTGGGTTTGGTTTTGGTTTTTTTTTTGGTTTTTTTTTTTTGTGTCTGTTTGTTTTGTCACTCTCCCCTTTTCTTGTTTTTTGATTGGTGATGAAATACAAACACCAGAGTTCTGAGTTCCTCCTCATAGGGAAGATCACTATAGTGATGCTGTTTGATGGCTTGCCAATTTTTCTTGTTCTCCACTTTCATATATGTTATGTGTACATTTTCATATAGTTATGTGATTTTTTTTCTCCCCATTTTGTCTCTTTTCACTTACTGTGGGCATTTGAAATGTAGTAGCTTGCTGTAGAAATGATTACAGGTGTCCACAAGTTTGATTTCTTTTGTGATTATTTGTTTCTGAATGTTGATGTGAAATGGGAAATATCCATTCTTTCAGTTGTAAAAAACTCCAAACACTGTGTGTTTCTTGTTTTCATGCGGTAATTTTCCTCTAAAAAATTCCTCAAATTCACTTTTTCAAGAGCTGGAATTGACATCAGTCAGTTTGGAGATCCCCATCACAGTTAGTTCTGTAGCTTTCCCTGAGCTGTGCAGGGGCCATCTGTGATCTGCACAGGCCAGAGGTAAATCCTGGGGTACAGCCCCAGTGAACTCATGGGACACTAAATGCATCTCTGCATGCTACTGCACTATTTTGCCACCTCCCAGTATGTCTGGTAGCAGCAGCATTATGAACCCTGCTGCACTGTCACGGAAGAATCAGGAGCAATTTTTTTCCTGGAGGCTGTTTACCTTCAATAATTTACAATAATATAAGTGTTTAGTTAATACTAGCACAGGAGTTCATCAACTTTTTGTAGTTGTTTTCAAACGCCTCTAACCAGTGATGAACAAAGCTTTGTTAGATATAGGCTTTACTTCTCTTTGTTTGCTCTGTTGTAGAATTAGGAGTAAACATAAATGAAGTGCATCATTTCAGAATCAATACTGCTGTGGACTAGGCATGAGAAATGAATAGTGTCTGCCAGGTGTTTTGTTGGAGGACTGGAGCGTGAGAAGCAGGAGCAAACAACAGGAACTCATTGTGTATACTCTGTGTGTGTGTACAGTTCTGACAAAAATTTTAGATGAAGCCTGAAACTTTGGTTAATTATGAGACTTACGAGTCTTATGGATTTAAGAGTCCATTTTGAGAGCTGTAAACTTGTCATGTGCAAATTCAGGTGAGGTTGTTGAATTCCTTCTGTTTTGGGAAATACCCTTTCTGGCTTAGTCCATGAGTGGTTCTGAAAAGCTTTTTGTTCTCCTGGAAAAGGGGTATTCTGTAATGAAATGGGAGATGGGACAGCTTTTTAGTAGTAGATGAGAGATCCTCTACACTAGAAAAATATGGTACTTGGTGCTTTTTTTTCCCCCCTTGAATATCACTGAAGTTGGAAAGAGGTCCTTTGATGAAACAATCAGTTTTAAAGCAGGGATAAAACATGAATGATGTGGACTGGAGACACAAAGAATGAACTCTCATTTATGAGGACAGAAAAGTAAAGGTGCAGTTTTGTAAATTGTTGTGTAAGAGAGCAATAATTTGTGTGTTAACGGTAATGTCATTGCATTGTGTAATTCATAAGAAAATGATATTTTGGAAAAATGATAAAATATGTTTGCAGAATTGTGAAAGAATTGAAGAGAGGTGCAGAGACTGATGAAATTCTCAGAGTATGTTCAGTGTTTCTGAGCAGTCTTGTATGCACAAAACACAGCAATTAACACTCAATTGATTTCTTGAGGCAGAAAAGCTGGGAGAACGTATTAAGGAAAAATTACTTTGCACATTTCCTAACCCTATTTAAATAATGGGATGTACTTGCTAATTAATGGTGTTTTCAGCTGTGAACACGAATAGGTTTCGAAAAACCCCAACCCGGTGTAATATATTATTTGATTTGCATAGTGATTCTAATGAATGGTTAATTAACAGTAGAGATTGAGGCATCCTGTCATGAAGCAACCTCCTTACTGCTGAAATGTATCAGGTAATAAAGATTATATACAACAGACACTTTTAGCCCTCGTAGAGCATGAGTCCATCTGTAAGCCGAGGTGGTTCCTGAGGAGCTGGGGACAGAACATCTCGTGAGCAGCAGGTGCTGGTCTGATCCAGGAGCTTTCCACCTGTCGTGTGGGCACAGGGCACTGACAGCACCTGAACCGCAGGAACCTGACCCCAGCCAACGAGAAATAACAAACCCTTCTGTTCCCCGAGCCAGATCTGGAGAGATCTGCACTCAGTACTTCTGCAGTTTCTGTGTGAGGGAGGCAAGACTCACATCCCGTTATTCATTGTCTCCAGAAGGGGAAATCTTGCATCGTTTGGGGTTTCCTCAGGTGACCAACAGTGGCAGAAATTGAATTGCAGTCATTAAATAAAAAAAGGCTTTATATTCCGTGTCCTTACAGAGCTTAGTCATTGAGCTGGCTTTGGTTGAAACAACACAGTTAGATTGCTCTTGGCTTGTCCTTGCAAATTTATCACTGTCTTTACCACATTTGCAATATTCTGCTACTAAAGTCTCTGAACATACACATGAAAAGAAGCTTTTCACACAGAATGAGAAATGTTAGCTTGGATTTTCAGAGAAAATATGCCAGCACAGCCCTTCGTTCCCCTTAATGTGCTCTCAGTTAGTATTTTTTCTGCCTAATTAGCTTTATTAATATTAAAAACTACAAGCTGGTGTTCTCTTAATTCAGGGATCTTAACTTTAATACTTCAACCTAATCTCTGGGGATACAGAAAAAATGTACGCTATCATGTTCTGTCAATGCAAAGCGAGGGACCTGCAGTCCCGTATTTATCTCAGTCTTAGTAAGGGCTTAAGAAAACAAGTTACCCAAGTTGTAAACATCTGAAATAAATGAGAAATAAACATCTGAAACTAGATCTGTTTTTGGGGAAAGGGAAGTGAACAGGTGATGGGGAAAAATGACTTCAGGTAGGTTTATTTTGTTTTTCTTTTGGCTCTTCGACATTTCTTGTGAACAGAACATGAGCTGGACAAGTCAGCTCCCTTCCCAGGCTAGTGAGAGATGAGGAGGAGCTGCTGTGGATGTGGGAGATGTATATTGCAGAATACTTTCCAAGGTATCAAGGTATAGCAGTTATTTTTTAAAAATCTCTTCTTTAATCAGAAAAATAAAAAGTGATGCAAAGTATTATGTAGACAATTCATAAAGGACATACAGGTATTGAGTATTTCATAAATATTTTGGAAGATTAATGTCTCATTTACAGTTCTCAACTAAAATTTATTTTATTCCCTGGATGAAGAAAGAGAGGACTGTACATCTTTGATGCAGCTTGGACAAAAAAAAAAATCTGGGTAAGAAAAGCAAGGTCATTGAAAGCCCTTTTTCTGAATTGAGAGTAGTTGGTGGCTTGTGTTTTGCACAAATTGTCTGTCACATTAGGACGAGGGAAAATGGCTTCAGGTTGAGCCAGAGAAGGTTTAGGCTGGCTGTTAGGGACAATTTCCTCACTGAAAGGGCTGCACAGGCCACTGGTGAGTCCCCAGCCCTGGAGGGATTTAAAAGCCACATGGATGTGGCACTTGGGGACATGGGGCAGGGGTGGGTTGGCAGAGCTGAGGCAACAACTGGACTCAGTGATCTTTTTTCCAACCTAACCAATTGTCTGAACCTTGCTGTCTGCTCACTCACAGAAAGAAATCATGAGTCCCTTTGAGAGGTCACTCCTGCATTTTCCAGGCTGCTGCTGTCTCTCTGTTCTCTGTGTCTCCCTCTCAACATCTGTGGCATTGCCACTGACCTGAGGCACCCAAACTGAATAGTAAAGCGTGAATAGAGAGGTCTTGGGTTTTTTATTTTTCCTTACAGCTCATGGAGAAGATACAAATGGGTAGGTATGGTGCTCAGTTACTTGAATTTCTTCCCACTGATCTGTTTTATTATTTTATTTTGTTATTATTACGCTTCTATTTATGAAGTTGTTTCACTCTCTCATAGGCAGCTGCCAGTGTCTATTATGTCATGTAATAATTACGTCACGTAAGGTATTTCTGGTATGTTTTCCTGACTTGTGCTGTGCATCTGCCAACCTTTTCACAGCCACTCTTCTAAAAGGCATTCTTTATTTTTTTTCCTATAATTTGCAATACATAGCAGATGAAATTGAAACAGCAAGTTCTGTAAAAAGCTTAATTAAATACTGGCAGAAAGGTGGACTGGAATTTGAGTTTTTGGCAAATAACTGATTTTCTGATCATGCTAGGTTTTACTGAACTTGAATGCCCGCTCAGGTTGCTGTTGTTTTGTTCTGAAATACTGCTCAGTTTTTTCCCCATTGCTTTAAACTCGTTTCTGCAGTGAAATCTCACGCACAGACGTGTGCAACTGAATTTGCCTTTGTTAGAATTTTAACCATGGGGAGGTATAATTCAGTGTATACTTCTTGGTTTTTTCCAAGTCCTGAGAGTTGTACCTGCTGTCTGGGTCATAGCTGGATTAAACACTTCCTGTCCTCATCCCCAAATGCGTGAGTTATTTGTTTATGCAAACTACAGAGGCTAAATGAGGTCTTAATGACCCAAGGACCAGAGCTTGCAGTTGTCTTGTGGCTGTTGAGAGGAAACATCATTTTAGCTGTTACTACAGCGCAGTCTTTCCAACCCAGGGTAGTCCATTGACAGTATGTAGACCTTCTCCCATTAAAGAAGAATTAATGCATTTTTCCTTATGTGAAAGTGCTTTTATCCATTTGAGATGCTTATGTCCAGGTCAGTATTATTTATTCTGTGCAAATACTTTCTTTTACTCTGTGAAACTCTTTCTATACATCTGTTGCTTACAATACGCCAAAGCCTCCCTTTAAACTTGATGGAGAATCCCTCAGCATTCTTTTACTCTTTTGTGCTCTTTCTCCTTCAGAAAGTAAACCAGCATCGTTTTATGTATCAGTTATTCCAACTGCAATGTCAGTTGTTCTCTTGATTATTGACTGAACATTTGCCAATCTTTTTATTGTGTTTTAGTAAGCACTGTGATTAGAATGGAGAAGCAGCTATATCTCAACTGGCTTTCAAACTCCTGTGAACAAAGCTTCAGGAACACCTCAGTGGGTCTATGGTTGAAGTGGTTTTTTCCAGACACACAGCCAGGGCAAGGCTGTTTCCTGTGCCTCTACTGCAGGGATTGCAAATCTTTTCTGATGGTCAATAGCTGCGGCGTTTGGAGGGCACAGTGGAGCTGGGTGGGTTTAAAGAGTGGAGAGAATTCAGTAAGAACACTGGGAAAGGTTATGCGTCTTTGCTTTCTCCCTAGCCAGGTCTAGGATTTTCAGAGTTTGGTCGTTGCTGTCCAACAGCTCAGATCAGTGGTTGTTTACTCCAGTGGAAATAAAGTTGGGGTAATGTTTGGCTGTGCTGAAAGAGTCCTGTGCTCCTTGGGAATGCCTGTGATGCTGAAGGGGATGAATCACAGTGCTCTGAGGGCTGGGCAGAATCGTTGCCTGGGCTGCACAAGAGCTTTATGCTAATTCTGTCTTCTGGAGCATGATTTCATCTCCCAGGAAACACTCATTTCCATTTTTCCCCTTTTGTCCTTTCTCATGATGTTTGTGCTTTTTGTATTTTAAGTGATCCAGCTGCAAAATTACAAGATTTTAACTTCTGTTTTCTGTTGAAATTGTGCAAGCTTTCCTTTGGGTGACTTTTAACTGGCTTGCTCATACATTGTCTTCTCAAGATAGATTCTTTTAATTCTTCTCTCTTGCCTTTTCTTTTTAAAATCAGAAAATTCTGCTGGGTGTATGATCTCTCTTGCCATCTGCGTGTAAACAAAGCACTTAATTTTTAATGTTAGCATTATTAAATTGAAAGCAGTTAGGGTTCTTATCCTAGGGTTTGGTTATGGGTTTTTTTTTTTTACTGAAAAGTGTTGTTCCAGGGATTCCAAAACGCACCTTCAAGAACGAATGGTGTGCCAGTGGAGGTGTTTTGGTAGCCAGAGTGAGAGCAGAGTGAAGGGTGGCAGTGTTTGCTCCCAGCACTGGCTCTGTGAGCAGGCTGCTCAGGGAGTGATGAGATCAGAGGAGCCCCTTGGGTGGGGATTTCTCCTCAACTGCTGCATGTCCTGAGTGCTGTGTCAGTTGAATCTGAGAAACTTCCCCTCCAAATTTGAATTCTCACTCGTCTGTCTGATCTAGAAGAGGCTTTTAAATAACTTAATCTGTTTTGTCTATGAGCATGTGCAAGAGGATTTTCCTTATTCTGTTTTCATTGTAAAACCAAGATGTGTCTTTCAATTTGAATTTTGTGTGGAGGCAATGAAGGAGGGGCAAGTATCCAATGTGGATTTCTTCTTTTTTGTCATGCTTGAAGGAAAAAAATGCTAGAAACAAGCCCTAACCCACATTATTTAATGCTTTTTAAAAAGAATAATAGAATACTATGTTCCTAATTGCATTGAAGCCTTGTATTTACGCTTTTATCTCTTGACTGTAAATGCATTATCTCCTTTGGTATGCATATTATCCTAGTATTTTATTTAAAATGTTATTAAGTAAGGGCTCTGTAGTTGTTACTGTGTGAGGAGCATTTCTTATATGGTGCTTTGTATTAAGAACCCATTTTTATTATCAGTGGTAGTTCTGAACATAGAGCAGTGTTTTTTCTATGACATACTTAGTCTTTTGTTTGCCTCTGTGGCCTCCTGACTTTCTGATGTGTTACTGAATTTCCAGACTTGCCTTCAATCATTATTCATCTTGAAAAGAACGGCTTTTAAAAATGGGTGTAGTGACTTCCAAGCCAGCCTTTCCATTATCAGTTACCTTATCCTAAATAGTCCCTGACCTGGTCTGCTCCCAGCCATCACGGGTGCCCTTAAACAGTGAAAGAAACATCCTGCACAAGCCTGCTAAAGTCCAATTAATCATTAACTTTGTCAGCTAGACGGAGATTGCTGTGCTCTCTAGGCAACTTCAGTCTTTCTTAAATTATTTTAACATTCCTGTTGTTTCACCTGCTGCACTTACATTTTTATATTTCCATTTTTATTTAACAGTCTGATGGTTCTGTATTAAGTTCTTAGAGGCTTCCTTACATAATTTCCATTCCTATTTCTCTGTGCCATGGGCTGTAGAACTTACATCTTGCTTTTGTTTTAGCTCCTTGAGTCTTACCTGCACACTTAGGAAAAAAAGTTGAGCACTCATTTGCATTTTTCTACTCTTTGGTTTTCTTCTGTGCCTGCTCTTTCCTCTTTTCCAGCTCTATCCCACTGTTGTACTCTGAGGCTTGGAGCAGATAGCCATTTTGGAAGCCTTTTAAAATTTTCCACATTAATTTTGGAGATGTCCTGGTTTGGGACAAATTAGGGGAAAATTCCCAAAGGAAACCCCTCGGAGGA
>JANRMJ010000002.1:413629-437800 GCA_025584955.1 Alethe diademata | reverse complement strand
GAAAAATTCCTTAAACTCACACAGTGAAGGAACAAAAAGACCCAACCCTCAACACTTCTTCAAGTACTTTGTTTAAAAGAAATGCATTAAAGAAACCTTTCACATCTTTTAGTAGAGCAACTGTCTCTTATTTAGTCTTGGGCTAAGTGCTTTCCAATATGAATGCTAGCTCTGGCAGCAAGGACAATTAGAACAGCGGCCTGCAATAAAACAGCACCCAGTCCTATTTGCAGAGTATTAATGGTCTGCTTTCCCAGCAGGTTATGATCCAGATAATGCAAAATGAGCTGCTACTAAGAGTTCCCAGAATTTTATAATGCTTTATTTTATTTCCTTCTTTTTGCAGCAGCAGCTCTAAGTGAACAAGTTAGAGACCATTGGTGGTTGAAATTTTGCAAAGGTGTGGGATGATCCTCAGATTCGTGATTCTTCCCTCCTGAGTTAATAGGAATGTTGTTGCCCATCAGTGTTGATATTTTGTTGTCTCCTTTTTTTCTTGGTCAGAAAAGCGTTTGAGTTTTTATTCAATGATTTTCATCATTTAATCTGAAACCATCATCAGAAGATAATATTGAGGGCTATTTTTAGTAACATTCCTGTCTGGTCTTATTCCATTACCACCATTCCATTAGTACTGAGTGCTGTTTTTCTCTCTTGCGTCTGTCCTATATTTCTTGTTTTCAGGCAGAACTAAATTTATAGCTGCCTTTGTACCCTCTGATCTCTCTGATACCTTCACTGCAGAATTCTCTCAGCATTGCAGTGTGGGAGTCTGTGCCCCATGGCTGCCTGTGGTTCCCTGGGGATGTGGAGCCTTGGCAGCCTCTGCCTCAGCCATTCTCACTCTGTGGTGACAAAAATAACAAATTATTCACTTGTACATTTACATTACTGCTTTGCCCATGTCCTTTCCCTGGATGTGCAGGAATATTACCATACTGCACGTTTCATGGCTTGCTGCTGAACTGATACATGTGAAATTTGAACTCTCTGAAATATTTGAAATAACTATTTCATTTTTTATTCCTACAACTGCTTACCATGGAAATGCACAAAACTAGGCTTTTTCTGTATGTATAAGTGTAATACTTAGTTTCATGTAATTTTATGTTCCTATTTTTAAGAAAATAAGCAGGTGGTTCAGATGTATGATGTTTTTTCCTTACTTGTTGATTTAACTTTAGTGTTCAAGGGTGGGTTTTTTTATTTTTTATTTGAAGCAGATTTTTTTTTCCTCTATTTTCATCTTTCTAATAATGCTGGCAGGCCAAAATGGTGTCGCAGCTATCAGTAATTAAATTTGGAATGTTTATTGCACATCCTAAAGTCATCTAATCTTTTGTGGTGAGGGCCAATATTTAATGATGACTTGCCCAACTTTTCTGAATTGTGTGCTTCTATTTCATGCACCATGGAATTGGAGGAAGCCTCTTCCTGAACCTTAGTGTGCTTTGTTTCAATATGTAAGCAAGTATGTGACAGAAATAAACATGTACGTGGCTGTCATGTTGTGTGTTTTGTGGTAAGAGTTATGGATTTAGGGAAAAAATTGCTTATTTGCTTCAGTAGCATGGTTGTAAGGGCGTTCGTGTTGTCACTGCTGCAGGCAGGTTCTGGTTTTGTCTTTTTAATAGGTGTGCATGTTTCAGTTGGACTCATAGCATCTTGGTGGTTGAAATTAATGATTTTTTTGTATTTGTAAAGCAGTTGCACTAATTTACCTCCTGTTTGTGTCACATCCTACTGGAAAAACGACTGACTCTCCTGAGCCTTGTAAATCCTAGAAGATTGCAAAGGTACATATAAAGCAAAATAACACATCAGTAATGCACCAACCTTTGTTTCTCTGTAACATCTGTCAGCTCCTAATCAGAGGATGGGACAGAATGGGGCATTCCTGTATGTGTGTAATTTTCCAGAGCTTGAGAGCATTAACAGTGGCAAATATTCGTGTATTGCATCTGTAGCACTGCTATAAACTCGTTTCTGTGAGTGCTGATTTATGAATCTTCTCAGGCACCCAGTACACGAGTGGACTTTGAGACATGAGGGCTCTGAAATGCCAGGGTACTAAATGAGTTTTCTGGACAACTCTGACAGAAAGGCCAAGTGAATTATTCCTTCTTCGTGCTGTAATTGTGGTCCATCCTTCCTTTGCTTGCTTATCTGAGAGCTGGGGTCTGACCTGTGCACAGCATTGCTGTCACTGAGCACGAGTGGGAAACATTTGCCCGAGTCTTCTGTGCTGCCTTCTGTGCTCAGGATTAGTAGCTATTCCTTACCTGAAATTCAGGAGCAGTGTCTGTGTTGATGCTTCTAAAAGCCAGCCATGTGATAGGAGGTGTCTCTGAAGAGCGCTCTTTTTTTTAGCCACGTGCAATAAGCAAATAGCAAAATATGCGCAGCCTCCAGAGCAGTTCTGTTTCTACAAAGTGATTTGTAGCCAGCTAGCAGGATCATGGTGCCATGAATGCTCATTCTAGGTAAATCTCACTGTATTTTGAGGTTTGCTCAAATTGGAGATGAATGATTGATCTTGAAGCAAAGCAAAATGCAGTTCTTTTGAGAGGTCGAAATTATTTCAGCTTCACCAGAAAATACACTGATTTTTCAAACTAAAAATACAGAATGCTCAGCCCTATCCTATTCAATTTCTTTGACTTTTCTGAACTGGATTTGATGGCAATTTTACACATAAGCATCAGCTCAGACCATAATGTGAAAATTAATAGTATTAGTGTTTTACTCCAGAGCTGAGGTATTTGTATTAACTTACGACTTGGAAATGAATAAAACTGTAGTTTACAGCTCTGAGTTGCTAAAACTTGAATACAGTCATGGCTGACTCAGCAATGCTTAAAGCCTTCAGCTTCAGCCCTTGTGGTATGTGAGAATGCCAGTAAGTCATGGCCCATTTGTCATGCAACATTTGGAGATTTCCTGGGGACAGAGCAGTAAATTTCAGAGGAAGGCAAAGGAAATTTTTGTCTGTTACTGATTTCCAGTCCACTGGTGAGGCCTATAAATTTAGAAAACTGTGGCTCAAAGAAGATTGAGAAGTTAAAGTCTAAATGAAAAAAAAAGGAATGGATTAATATTTGGGAATGTTATTTGTTTACTGAAAAACACTTAGAAAAAGAATCTTCTTTTAAATTTTACTACGTGTGGACTCTGAAGGAATCAAAGTTGTTGTGTGCAGGTGCAGTAGCCTTGGTGAAATCAAGGGGCTTATTTATCATGTTGCTAGTCTGCTCAAAATACTGTAAGAATCCACGTGGACAACTAGTTTACTTGTAATGAAGGTTGTAGCTGCCATGGAAATTGCCCATGGTTTGCTCACTGATGAAGTTTCACAACAGCATAAGCAATGGGTTGGGATTTTGGGGGAAAGCACTGGTCTGGGGTGGGGGTGAAAAAGTGGGAGAGCACAGTGTGTTAACTGGTGTTGTTTTACTGAGCAAGATAAATCCTACACATTCAGGGCTTTCCTTGAGGAATAAAGAAAATTCTGTTATTAATGATAGGTCTCATGAGAATTAAGTGCTTGTTAGCTGATAAAAGGAAAGAATATTTCCATGATGGGAGGAGAACCTTGGAATTTGAGGCAGCAAACGATGTAATTGTTTATCCTCTCCAACTTGTGATGCCTTTCTGAGCTGCTCCAGTGAGTGCATCTTGCCCCAGTGGCTTGTGTAACATTCTCACACACAGAGATCTGGCTTCTATCTCAGATCAGCTTTCCCTTTGCCAGTTTCAGCTTCTTGTTTGGTTTCGGTACTCCCAAAAGTTTGCACTTGAGTTCTGGGGAAATTTGTTCCAGCAGCTGTTGTCTTGCTTGAGAGGTGCCTTCAAATGTTACTGAGTATAAAGCTATGGCAAATCAGCCCCTAATGATAATTAAAACTGAAAAATTGGCTTACGCAGTCATTGTCCAGTTGAAAAAGGAAGACAAGTGACAGTAATTTCCTAAATGACCTGGGTTCAGAGAAAGTGCAAGATTACAGGGACAAGATGATACACATCTGATGTGTGATGCAAAACACTCTTCCCTGAAGAAGCCTTATTCCTGAGTCTGTGATATGAAGTCCAGATTTTTAATTTATATAAAAACATTTCTTAAAAAGTATGAAGTTGACATTTAAGGAAAATCCATTGTGCCAAAGTGTTCATTTAGGGGTTAGTATAAACCATAGGGGCTTTTTAGTATAATGAAATCATACCTGCTGCATGGAACTGTTTTATTCAAAACAATCACTGGGGATTAAATCACTGGCATTTATTTACATTTCAGTTGAGATGTAAATCTGGTTGTCTTAGCACTGCCTCAAAGCCAGGCCACCTTTGAATATGCTGCTGAGCTTTCTCCTGTTATTGAGAACATTTCTATTGTGCATATTGCCCTCAGGTAGATAAGCAAAATAACCATTAATCCTATGATTCTCTCTGTTTTAAGGGGCCACTTAACAAGATAAAGTAGAAATACAAGAGCATTTTTCTAGCTGCCAGAGTCCCAGGCTGAGGAGAGCCTGATTAATGCTCAACTGCGTTTACTTAAGTAGAGAGACTGTCTCAGATGAGTGAGCACTCTGCTATTTCCCAGGTGGGGTATTCCCAGGAATATTGCTTGCTTCATCACAGGCTTTGCTGAAAGCAGCAGATGGCTTTATTGTTGTTTTTCCAGTCTTTGCCTGCTGTGGCTGTGGCCAATATTGTCTGGGTATTTGGGGATTTGCCTCAGCACTTCCACTTAGAAACAACCAGCACTGGTGATAGAAACTCAGTTGTGCTCCAGGTTACAGGAGCCTGTTTCCATAATGCAGAAAGTTGTTCTGCACTGTTTTCCCTGAAAACAGTGATGACTCTCGTTAAATGAAGATCTGTGGATCACAGCCGTTTAGCTTGGAAAAGAACTTTAAGATCATCAAGTCCCACTGTTAATCTAGCACTGCACATGAGAGCACAGAACATTTATCAGCCAGTCTGTGCATCTTGTAGCTTAGTTCTGATGGCAGTGCTTTCACAGACTCACAGAGGATACAGAACAAGTGTGAATCTTCAGCTCCTGCCA
Source organism: Alethe diademata (assembly GCA_025584955.1). Taxonomy (NCBI): domain Eukaryota; kingdom Metazoa; phylum Chordata; class Aves; order Passeriformes; family Muscicapidae; genus Alethe; species Alethe diademata. The sequence goes on along the minus strand of JANRMJ010000002.1, from coordinate 432,732 downwards.
GTAACAAAAAGTTCATTCTGTGTTGAAGCAACTGAATATGTAATTTTTGATTATGCTGAAGTGTTACTGTCTTTTCTTATGGACAACAAAATAAATGGCTTATTCATCCAGCTGAACACTTTCTCCATCTCTGTTCAGTAGATGTAGAAAATAAATTAGATTTCTAGCCGTGGTGCTGTATTTGATGAGCCCAAGTTGCACATCTTCCCTGTTTTTGACATGAGACTACATTGCCATAAAACATTGGCTGGATGAAGTATTGCGATGAAGTGTTTCCACCAGTCATGTCCTGGAACACTGATGTGCAGGGAAGGCTTTTGTTGCACTGAACACACTTCAACGAAGATCTGTTCCAGACAGAAGTTATATGTTTCTGCCAAAAGAGTAGAAACCTACAGAAAAGCACAGTAATACATTTTTAAGGCCATTTATGTATTGCCCAATGCATTGAGTTTTGTGTGCCTGAAAAATAGTGAGATAAACTGACCTTAACTGCAACATATTTTTATAACAATAATAGCAATATAGCATCATTGGAAAAATTAAATGCCAGTGTATTTTGGAAGCATAGATGTATTTGAAGTCTGCTTTCCAGTGTTAACTTTGGTTCCTTGCTGTTTAGGCTTTAGTCCCTTAAGTTCATTTAAAAGGAGAAAGCACCTGGCTTTTACAGTGATTGAGACATTTCATTCTCTGTATGCTCACCATCCCCAAACACTTCTTGAGAGTATAGATCTGTGAATTTCTTTATTTTATTGTACGCTGGTCCCTTGGCTTGTGCACATTGTTGCTGTCTCAGTTCTGTTTCTCTTGGTATGGAAAGGGAACAATGTTTTTGTGCCCAGCACAGCAGGTGAGAAGGTCAGGGAGTCTTCGAGGCTATGACCAGACAGTGTTTTATGCTTGAATTTTAAACTAAAGTTTGTCCAAAAGGGTAGTGATTATTAAAGGTGATGTGTTTGTAACTGTCTTAAATTAATCTGTGAATTAAAAAAAAAAAAAGAGAAGTAATGTATGGAGATTTGGGAAAAAAAAAAAAAAAAGTTGTGTTTTGTAGAGCGAAATGCTTTTAGCTGTTTACTTAAAACTTTCTTATGTGTGGCTTTTGTACCTCATTTTAGAGCCAGCACATCTCGGGAATTGATTTTTGAATGATGGACAGATCATTAGAGTGCTGAGGAGTTGTGTATAGGATGAGTGCCACCAATCCTGTGCTCCCAGCTTGTGTCGCTTTCAATTCAGGACGTCATAGGAAAATAAAAGCTGTTGCCCCTGCAATGCAAAGATCACAAGGAGCTGCTGATGTGGATGGAGAGCCTGTGTCAGCAGAGGAAATAGCACTGGCTGTGAGAAGCTGTTGTGGAGAGACATCAGCAGCTATTAGCACAAGCAGGATCCCAGATGTCACGGGCTGGGGGTGCTTCTGCTCCCCGTGGTTTGCCAGCCACATCACTGGTGACACTTTCTGTGAGCTGCTTGCTGCAAGCACTCCTTGAGCTAATGGGAATTGGTGTGCAAGGAAAGGTCTAAAAATGGGAAACACCAAGCTTCAGAGCAGAGGAGGCGTGTTCAGACTTCAGTATGAGGTGGAGCTTGGAATTTTAGTCTGGAATGCAAAATCCTTTCAGATTACGATGAATAATTTCCAAATCCCGAATTTTATATGCCAGTATTAAACTATTGTTAGGAAGCAATACATGTGAACTCTGAAAATGGGGTAATAAATCTTTCATGTTACCTTTTTGAAACGCTCCAGTGATTTATGTAGCTGGAGAGCAAGACCTCCATTCAGTATCCACCCAGCATGCTGGAAAAGGACTGTGCTGCCAGTGTGTAATTCAAATACCCTGGGCATGGAGTAGCCTCTGAGAGCTGTGACAAGTAGTGGTGAGCAAAGCTGTTGGGAAGAATTAACAGTAATGATTATCAGTACTACAAGAAGCTACACAAAAATCATAAAGTGAGTTGTGAAAGTCTGAAATGCATTGCTAGGAATAAGGTGGAAGGCTTAAATTCAGCAATGGAGCTGCATAAATTAGTGCTTAGGTCTTTGAGGACTCCTGGAACTTTGTAGGCAGACAAACATTGGCTTAGGATTTGTCAGATCAGAATAAGATAGACATAATAACTTAAGTCTGCCTTTGTTCCCAGGAAAGTGATGGAAAGATGGCTTTGTCACTCTCAGTCCCTGGATCCCAGGCACCAGGGAATAGCTGTGATAACTGCAGGCGAGGCAGGAGCTGTGTGGAGGCTTGTGCAGCTTGTGTTTGCCCAACTCTGTTTGTTCTGCAAAGCTGAGGGACAGCTCTTTGTGCAGCACTTCCACGGGGTCTTGGGAGCTCTCGGTAACCACACACCATATTTCTCTGACATGAATGGAGGGCACGCTGCTAATTTCTCTAATGTATTTTCCAGTGCTGGGAGGAGCAGCAAAGCTGTCATGATTAATCTTAAAAAAAAAAGTCTAATAACAAAATCCTATTACTCATGGACCATTAATATTTACATAGAACAATGAGTGTAATTAAATAAATGAGCCTTAAAAATCAGTTTAAAACACTGGAGTGTACTAACAGAAAAAAAATGCTTTGCAGTCCTAGCAGTGACAATAAAGCTGTTCATGGTGTGTGGTGTGAGCTGATACAGGACTCTGCTCAGAAGTTACACTGATAAATCATTTTTCCATGTAGGAACAAGCAAGCCTTCCCTTAACAGAAGCCCCCTGTGGTGAGCCATAGAGATTTAAAAAAGCACTGTATGGCTTGTGGTGCTAATTACCCACAGTGCTCTGAAGCAGTGCTCAGCCACGGCCCTGTCACAGCAGACACCACTGAAATTGTGACCTGCACCTGTGCTTGTGCAGGACTGGCCCTGCAGGACACAGCCCCTGCTCAGGCCTGGATAAACCTGTTAATCCTTCTGGTAATCACATGCAGCACCTTCATTCTGCTGTATTCATAGCCTGTGGCAAGGCTGCCCTGGAAGTGCTCCTTAAGGGAAGTGTTGGGAATGTGATGTCAGACTGCTCTGGCAACAGTGCAGGATTATTCTTATTCCAACAGCTGTTTTCAGTTTGAATATTCTAAGTTAAGAAAAAAAATTGATGTTTTTAATATTGTGCTTAGCCTTGAAATCCAGATTTCAAAGAGATTTATAATTTTTTTGCGGTCTGTCATTATTTAGCATCTCAGATGATGTGATTTTTATGAAGCATCATTTAGAACCCTCTTTTGGAGGCAGAAGGCCTGTGGGTATCTATTTCTGTAGTGTTAGAAGGGGAGGAGGAATGTAGTCAAACACTCTGACTTCTAGAGGGTCCCATTCATTTTAAACTCAGTTCAGTGCAAGCTGTAGTATTGTCACGTAACTTTTGACAGCATTAAAATATTTCTCACTGTCTCATTGAGCATTTAAGGACTGCTGCAGACGTGGACAGATTCTGTGGAAGGAAGGAGAACAGAATGTCCCAGGCAGCTTAACTGCACAGTGGTCCTGGTACTTCATTCAAGGTGTAGATTTAAATTTTTAGAGCAGATGTGGGACCCCTGAAGGAAAGCTGAGTGTGTCTTACATCCTGACTGTCCTAAATGCAGGTTGAGTGAAATGAACTTCCAGTTCTGTAAATTTATTAATTTGTTACTTTATTTTACTTTATTGTGAGCTCCTTCAGTATCTCTCAGGAAAGGTCAAACTACTGTATTTTGACTTTGCTGATAATCTGCCATCCCACTTATTGCCTAGCTACAAAGAGAATTCATTTTGCAACATCTTAAGAAGCACCAAGTGCTTGAAAGATCTTTTTTTTTTTTTTTCTTTCCCCCCTAGGGAATTTATTACTTTTGAGAAATGTTTTTGCCCAACCTGAGCTACAGCAGCTCACATGGAAATGTGAAATTTAGAAAGCTGTTGAGTTTTGTGTTTTAGTTACCTTGCTTATGATAATTAATGCTTGGAAGCATTAATGTTGGTAATTGCTGTGAGGGTTCACGTTTCACAGGAGGGTCACTGGTACCACACTGCCCTAGAAGCAGGGGACAGCTTGCCTGTAGTGTCTGGCCTACCTCAACTGTATTTATTTTTCTTGCCAATGACCTCTGTTACATCTAAACATAAATCCTATTGCTGAAACATCACCAAAGATCAAAATCCTCCCTGTAGCTCGTTGGGCAGTTCAGCTGCAGAGGAAAGCAGAGCTTTGCAGGTGTTCCATGGGAGCTGTGGACAATCACCTCTTCTTTACACTGATGGATTGTGGAACTTCATGTCAGTGGAAAATGTCATCAGAACACCTTTTCAGGGGTGAATTCTGTACACCACTAAAGATCTGAGGGCTGTAACCACAGTGAGGGACCTTGCCTGTCTCTTTCTTGCATAGTTTTTATTTGGTTAAGACATGTCTTAAATAACTTCAGATGCACTTCAAGACAGACCAAGATCTTTTTTTCACTCTTCATGGCAAATGAGATTTTCTGTTTCCCAGCCTCTTCCATAGTAACTTTTCAGCCTTTTACACTGATTGTTCCCCCAGGAGATGTCAGACTACTGAGCTCCCTGATTTTAGTGTTGTCTGTAGCTTCTCATAGTGGCTCCAGTTGATGCCAGTTTGTTCTTTTGTCTGAATGGTTCCCTGGTTCAGTCCCCACAGCTGCCAGTCTTGCTGTTGAGCCTGTGATAGGTAAAGCTGATGAAGTATTTCATACCCCTGGCATGAGCTGCCTGTAGAACAGACTGTTTTCAGCTGTTTCCTCTCTGAGATCTAAGGAGGTCTGTGAAATGATCTTAAGGGGACATTCTGGTTTTAATCTCTGGATAACCTAGGAAAGGGAGCTTAAAAATGCTGTCGTGCAGAGTAGGATCCCTGGCATTGTCACAGCTGGATGTTAAAAATGTTGGAAACTAGGAAGAGCTAAATCAATTTTAGACGAAGAAATTAGTAGCTGATAATGAAACTATTTAAATAAGCGATACCTGGTTATGGGATTTTAAAGTAAGTAAGCTCCTAATCAAGAGTTAACTCCTTTTCCTTATTCTCAAAATTGGTGCTGATATCATTTAATATCCTCAATTGAATCAGCTGAGAAAGGAGGAAGAGCCTTGGTCTGAAAAAGGAGCAAAGTTTAGCAATGTGTGAGAAGGTGGTGATGAATTGCTGTCTTTTAAGGTGATTATTTACACTCTTTATTCCTAATCTTTGTAAATGTTTCGTGGAAGGGCAGTAGTTAACAGATCTGCTTTTTGTGCCTGAGCATCCAGGAGTAAAGTCTTGTTCAGGAAAGAGCCTCCAGTACTTCGTTCTGCTGCTTCCCCACATTTATTTATCATGCTGTCTGTTTTTAAGCAAAACCCTCTCACCTGCTGCACTTGGTCAGCCTCTGGAACATGTGATATCTAATGTCTTCCTTGGCTATCTTCAATCTTTGCTGCAATTCAAAATTAATCTCCTGCCAATTCAGCCATGTGTATCATCAATGAAACGTGTACCTAATAAATAAAACCTGCTCCAGACTATTGTACCTAAAATACTCTTTCCAGGGTTTTTTTCTTATGTACCGCCTTGTTTTTATAGATTGGTTGTTGTCATTCTCATAGACCTCTTTCTCTGCCTTGTCACTTTTGCTTTTTTCCCATAGATGAACAGTCTTGATAAATCTCTGACTTCAAGATTTTTTTGCCCCTCTTTTTCTGCCCACAAAAAACTCAATACCAGCTTTTTGTAACCCCTTGCTGCCATCGTTATTTCAGCCTTTTGCACAGCTTGGTTTTGGTAAGGTTATACCAAGAGGTATTTCATTGAAGAATAGCCATGGCAATGTGGCCATGGTGGTTCTGCTCTGGTGCAAATTCATTCCCTTGGCAGAAAGTGCTTTGGGTACTGTAGCCTCATAGTGGGGCAAGTGTGTCCAGTGCTTTAACTAACAAGGAGGAAGGGGCATCTGATTATCTGTGTGTGTTTTTCACTCTGGTTTTAAACCGTGGCAAAGACATTGAAGAGATGTTGCAGAAATGTGTTTCCTTTTTATGACTTAAAGGTTGGTGATGATTAGTGTCTTGTAGTGCTGGTGTAGCTGCATCTTTATTATTACGAGGAAATGAAAATGTGCTCTCTCTCTGTGCACCCTAAAAGGTTTGACATCTCTAGCTAGCCTTGAGACCTTGCCTAAATCTTCTCCAGTGTTAAACCCACAGGGGGCCTTTCCCCAGTGCACACAGCTGCATGCAAAGAGCACTTGACTGACTTGTTAGTTGTCCACTAATGAAAACATCTGCTTGGTTTTATTACCTGCAGTCTCTCTCTGTAAAAGGAACAAAAATGCTACCTCAAACTGCCTATAACTGTGTTTCATTATCAGACTTATTTCTGATTTTTCTTCTCTCACAGCTTTTAAAATTATTGTTGGCTTTGACTAAGCATCAACAGCTCATTTAACTGAGATTAGCTAATTCCCAAGAAAATTAGATTTTCTGAAGAATATGAGCTGACAAAAATGAGTATTTGATGTGTGTGGTCAGGTGGTCCCTGGCAGTACGTGGTGAGCATCTGAAAGCTTCTCCCTCTGTGTGCCAGGAGAAATGTGGGGGCTCTGCAGGAGCTTCTGCAGACAGGTGGGACAGGCAGTTCTGCAGCAGGGAGAACAGAAGGGCATGGAGAGGAACAGATTTCAGTTCTTAGCTTTTGGGTGGTGGCTTGTTTTTTGTTTGTTTGTTTGTTTTGTTTTGTTTTTGTTTTTGGTGTAAGTTTTTGTGATTTTTCATCATTTGCTTTGACTAGAATCTCAGAGTTTGGAAGATTTCTTAAGATTCCTGATAACTTGGTTCCTAGCCATTTCTAATAACTAGAGGCCTGTTGACAGCTGTGGTGAAGATGAGGCATTTTGCCATCCTAGGTAAATTGAAATCTGATTGCTTTAATCTGTCACTTCTATCCATTCACCACAATTATCCCCATCCTGCCCTATGAGAAAGTGCCTGAGCATGTGTTGCACTATTTTGACAAAATACCTTGCTTTGAAGTCTTGCTGAAGAGTTCTATTTGGGATACATTTCTGCAAAGTCAACAGCCAAGTCCAATCCTCCTTTTTACTTCCTGTGTAAAATTTCAGCTTCCCTTTGATGGGTATTTCTCCATCTGGCAGCTGTTGCATGTCAGAACCCCAGTGCCAGCTTAGCAAGGTGAGCAGCTGTTGAAGCGAGGTGCAGGCTGCTGAAGCACGTGTCGAGGTCCGGTTTTGTACAGAGTTCTGATGGCTTTGCTAAAGCTGCAGTGAGGACTTGTTCATTGGGATCTCACTTTAGGAAAGTGCCATGTGAGTGGGCTGGCAGGCAGCCCATGGTGGTGCTGAGGACAGAGCCAGGGCTGGGAGCACTCAGCTTAGGGCTCCTCTAGTTCTGCAGCAGCCTCTTCCCTCCCTTCTTGGAAAAGCTGTGTGTGGCCTCACTGGCATGAAGGAGATGTGGGGCCCTTCACCTCTGTGTTCAGACTGCTTACCCAGGATTATTAACAGCCTTGGAGTGGGTGGTTCAGCCTAATTGCTCCCCATTCCTCTGGAATGTCTGCACACATGTGGAGCTTTCTCAAGACTGACTCTCAGCCTGTCTGCCTCCAGCTGCCTGCTCTTCAAGCCCTTTACTCTGTCAAGAAAGCAGATGAATTTCTGCACTTGTGACTAATGTGTAAGGTGAAGGAGGTTCCAGTAATATTTAGAGAAGTGATTAAATCCCTCGATAGGATGTAATTCTTTTGAATAATTGCCAAGAAGTCATCTTCTGCTTTGAAACTCAGGCTTTCTGGTGTGGTCTGCGATCTGCAGCCTCATTCACCAGGCAAGGGCACACGTGCTTGTCTGCTTATTTTTTTACATTTTGTCGTTGCATGCCTTTTGCCACCAAAGGATCCTTGTGCTTGAAAGTATGGCAGATCTGCTGAAAGGCAGGAAACTACTCAATTTTTTTCTGCACTGCATGTAAACATATTTTCAAAGAGAAGCATTAAAAAGCTTATTAAAAAAATCTGGAAACCCAGATCTGAATTGATTTCCCAGTTGTATTATAAGATGAAAATGCTTTGCAGGATCACCTCTCTCCTACTTCTCCTCCCGTATCTCTTGGTTATGGGTCACATAATTTGTCATTCCATAGTTTCAAAGCAGTGATGTTGAGCACCTTTGTTCTCACAGCTGGTATTGAGACTGGTGGGATGCACGTCTGACCCAGAACTTTATTCACGCAGCATTTTTCACATCTTCATCCGGTTGCTTCAGCCACAGCAGTTAAAATAGTTCATCTAATCAATAAAAACACCCAAAGAAACAGGGCAAACACTAAATAAATGTTTTGCCAGAAATATTGTTCAAATTACATGTTTTTTGTTTTTTTTTGTCTGTATTGTGTCAGAACCTATTTCCATGTAGATCTGTTTAAATGACAGATAAATGAGTTGTGAAGCAGTCTGTAATCCTATTTTGGTCTCTGGAGAAATTAATCAAAACTGTTTTGAAGGCACTGTTTAAAGAATTCCACTATTTGTAACAAATATCATGTGAATGTGAAAACAAGATTGGTGTTCCCTCTGTAAGAGAGCAGCGTTCTTGTGCAGGAACAGCTGCCCAGACAAATACAGACATGTAAATTAAGAATATCTTTTATCCCCACACACAAATCAGTATTTAATAACTAGAAAAATAACCTTGATATTAATTCAAGAGACCATGGTCTAATTGCTGTCATTTGTGGACTGTTTGTTTTTCACACCTCCAGTAAGGATTGAAAAATGGGTGTTCATTTCTCAGAAGAAAAAAAGGTGCCCTTGAGATTTGCATACCTGCAGCATTCGCTGTTGAAGTCTCAGCATATCTATCAGCTGCTATGGAAAATACACAAGTTTTTTGTGAGGTGACATATCATTTGGAAAAAGAGCAATGAGAAGGAGGTACTTTCACCTGTACTACAGGGGCCACAAGTCTCCTGTTCTGGCTGCAGAGGTCAGGAAATGATGATGTTTGCTGTCAGTTCGAGCTCGCAGGTCAGACATCCCTGGGTTCCAGCTGCACATTGCAGGGTTAACTGCACTGTATTTTCATTCTGAGGTTTTAATGACCACATTACTCACATTTACATTTCTTTCTTAATTGGACGCTTGGAGGAAAATTTATTTGGTAGTTCTCCTGTGTTACAGTTTTCATCATTAAAGAGCACAGTCTTGGTCAAAATGTATTCAGAGCATCTTGCCTGCTTGAAAATTATCTGTACAGGAATAATGAAGGGTCTAATTATCACTGCAGTTACAAACTAATTCTCAAATGCAAAATATACCTCCCATATAATTACTGGGATCAAACTGGATTTTCAAATACTTTATCCTGTTTAACTGGAATGCCTTCTAAAATTAACCTGTCTCGACACTATAGGAGGCAGTGTATTCCACTTTTTTTGTTCTTATGGCTTTACTGTGCACTGGGAGTATTTTTCTTAGATACTGTGTAAGTATTATTCTAATCCAGAAATCAGTGTTAACACTGAGTTTGTGCAAACATACTCCTGGAGATTTTCCTGCAGGAAGACACTGAGGGAAACAAAAAGACATAGTGAAATATTTTCTTTAGGATTCACTAAAAATAAGTAGTTAGGTAGTAACATCTCTGTGTTTTGACTATTGTTAGATGAGTGGTGGTTGAGCAAGATGTACTGGTTTATCTTAGAATTAAAAATACAGACATGAAACTTAGCTTGGTTTTTCCCTTTCCCTTGGCTTCATATTCACTCTTTCCCAAGGTCCTTGGTATTTTTGAGCCAAGGTCCTTATGTATGTGATTATTTACTGGTTGTAGTAACAATTTCTGCTGCAGTGATGGTTTGGATCAGGGACTAATATAGTTACCAGACAGAATAATAGGCTCCAGATTCCTGCAGGTACTTAAAACTTGTTTTGCAGTGTATTAATGTTCCATTCCTTCTCCCTCATTACTGTGTCTGGAGTCTGTCCTTGGCTTGCTTGCCATTTTCTTTGGGCACCTCAGAGGTGTCTCTTCCACAGAGAGAGGACTCTGCATTAAAGAGAGTATTCCTCTCCTCTGTTCCTTGTCTCCTTTCAGCAATTAGTCTATGGAAAGGATCACATTCTGGCAATCTCAGGTCAGCCAGTTCCTCCTCCACTTTGGAAGGTCTGGGAATAAATCACAGCTTCCTAAATTCTCTTTGAAATGAGTCAGGGATGGGTGGATACCAATGACTTACCTCCAAATGTAAGACCATGGGGAGAAAATTTATGTTCATAGAACTTTGATATCCTGATAATAATTTTTTGCTTAGTCTGAATCTTTTTTTGATGCAAAAAAATTTCCTGGGGTTTACAAATTAAATGCTTTCTGAGCTGATGCAAAATAATTTAAAAACCTCAGGTATAATGGCCTCGGTGAGTTGTAGATGCACCATTTAAACAGAGACTCTCTTTTAGTGAATTGGGCCTTTGTCCAGCAGCCGCCAGCAGCTCCCCATGGGAAGGGGAACTGGGAGCCTGAACAGGGACAGGCCTTGGCCTCACCCAGGGGCAAAATTAGGGAGCTGGAAATAAATTTTGATGCACAGCACTTCTTAAAACGAATATTTCATTAATTCTTTAAAATGGAGCATTATGAAAATGTACCGTGAAAGCCCTAGTGGTAGAAAAAGTGTTTGAAGTATTTAGCGGATCCAGAATTACATGCTTAGTGTGTATGGGTTTCTGTAAATTATAATGATGTTTTTCCCTTGGAGATTATACCTCTGCTCATTCTGAGTTTAAGTTCTGTGTCTTAAGAATGTGCTAAGTCATTATAAAAAATATTCAAGTTATTGTTATCTGTGCTCTACCTTTTTGAAATCGGCAAATAGCAATCTTTTCAACAATGCATATTCATAGATTAGTTTATCTAGGAAAGAAGTTCTACATGAAGATGAAGGGATTTTTTTTCAGTTATAAAAGCCAATTTACTGCAAATCCAAATTAAAAGTTTTATTCCAGTGGGGAAGTTAGTGGTATAATCTACCAAGTATTTATGGAAGTTACTGGAAGATACAACTCGGTGTTAATGACAGTATGAACCTGAAAATCCCTTCTGGTGTTGTTGAGTCAAAACCAGTTTGGGTCTTGGAACTGAAGAGAGAATTTGGCTCTTGGCTTTACTGATAAAGAGAATATAATCTGTGTCTGGGATGAGTTCCTGCCATCAAGCCTGAAAGTTACAGATCTGATATTCTAGGGTGTGCCAGAGCTCTTCAGAACTTGTCTTCTGGAACAGTAAAAATGTAGGTGATGGTTACAGGCCATAAATAAAAACATAAGGGGTATATAATGCAGTACTTAACTGCTGGGCATGTAAGTATTCAGCTTATGCATGATCAGTGGGTATTTTTGAAAAACAAAATACCATCATTTTAAACCACTTTACACTTCTTCATCCAGAAGCCAATACTTCTAGTTGTAGTTCTAGCTGTAGTAAGTTAAATTTCTTGTTTTCTTATAGAAGTCTTTTAGACCTTACATGTTTTAAAGTTCCAAAAAACACCACACAGAGTATTAGGCACGGATTAAATAATGCTCTGCTTCTTTCCCCCTAAATCTCATGTTCCTCTTTATACTGCCAAAATAATTCTTGGTCTTAAGGAAGATAAAAACGGGCCATGAGGTGACAGACCTCTCTCCGCCTCCATAAAATCACTGACAGTGTTTTCAATGAGATTTCTTATGGAGGAAATCCTTATAGAGGATTTCTTATAGAGAAACAAGATGAAGTGGTAACTTAAAGTTATGGGAGTGCTAAAAAAGATGATCATGTGATTTCTCCCCCTGTGTTTTCAAATGATGTGATTGTCACACCCAGGAGTGGGGAAAAACCTGATGGTTTCTCTTCGGTGGCAGGTCAGTGTGGCCCAAACCCAGGGACAGGATCTCTAGTGTTGGGGATAGAGGTGGATATAGCCATGGAAATGCTCCTCTGCTCCCTGGATATCAGGAATCCTCTCTGATTCCATGTTGGCTGAGGAGTGCTACCTCAAACTTCTGCTCTCCCGCATCTGCCTCGTGCTCAGCAGCCACAGAGATAAAACGGCAAATATTGCCACCTGCTGTGTGAGTATTTTATTATCTTGACTGCAAAATGCCCTCAGATGGTTTTTAGTCTGCAAGGGCAAGTAAACTGCATTTATTACATAGCTGAAATGAATTTTAATGAGTAAATATCTGCCTTTTCTTCTAAAATGAAAGTTTAGAGGCTGATGAACTGACCCTGTGAGTTTTAATCCAACATTTCTCATTGGGGGAGCACTTGACAGAGTCGAGAGGCAAATATGACTTGCTGTTTTAAATCTTGGTTTTCGCCAAGTAAGCATCACAGCAGTAATGATGAAAAAACACTGAAAATCTGGTGAGTGCCTGGTATTTGAATTTTTTGGAAGTTTGAATCAATGCTGCAGATGTTACCGGCCTGTTTCCAGCTCTGACTGATTGCAGAACGAATTTAAACATTTAAACAAAAGGGAAAATTATCTACATTATACATCACCCTTTGCACTGGAAGAATTGTGTAATTGGTAATTTTCCTCATTTTCAAAGGCTGGAGAAATTGTATTATGGGAAACCCTGATCATCAACGCTTAATAAAACCTTTTGTTGAAGCAGTGTGTTGTTTTTTGGTTTTTTGGATTGTTTTCTTTTTTGTCTGCATCTCCATGCTTTGCCTAAATGAAATGTTTGAGGATGATGTTTTATGTGGTATTTTTGTAGCCAAACCAAGCAGAGTCTTTGGGATTTAGGAGTCATGAATCAATGTTTTGACTTGCTGTTGTTTCTTGGGGATGTGCGAACAGGAATAACGTAAACTTTCTGTATGAAATTACATGAAGGAAAATATAATTATAAATTTTACTAAATTACTTTTAAATTTTCTAAATTTTAGACCATTCGGGTCAAAAGAGACTCTTCTGGCCACTGTTGCCCAAATACAGAACAGATAAAAATTAGTGTATCCAAACATAATGAGATTCTGATGGTCTGAGGACATTTGCAGAACAAATTCCAAGCAGACTTTGTTTCACGTTTCTCCTGGCTTGTTCTGCACTTGTCTCAACACAGAAGAGGCTATTTAGAGAGCATATGGCCTGGAAAAGTGTTTCTAAGCAGGTGTACCAGGAATTCTCCTCATAATGGCTGCAAATAATTCAGATAAATATGTCATGGATGGTTGTTCCTGACAGGAGGGAGTGTATATAATGTATAGAAATGATAACTTGTGGAAGACCGACTCTGAAGAACCTCATTCTTTGCAATACATGAGCTCCAAATGTATGAAATCCTGGCTCAACTGCATAATGAAGGTGATTCACTTATATTCCAAGGCTTTTTTTAAAATTATTTTTGCATCAGGTGAGATTGTAGTGGTTTATTATTACTCCAGTCTACACCTGAGCAATAGTTGAAGGAGGATTTAAGTATTTTTGCAGTTTGGGGTTTTTTTTTCCCACTGTTGCTTAGAATTTTAGAAATAATTCTTTGTGGAAAAAGCAAATAATCTTTCTAATGTAACCCTCTATTAACATCTGTCTGAAATCATTCATCTGGTTCTGGTGGTGACAAGACAGAAAAAAATGGATTATTGCCTTTTTAAATCTAAAATGATTCATGTGAAAATATCCAGTGATTTTATTTCATATGTTTGAATGGAATGATGGCTTTACAAATGAATTTTAGGTGTTGTTTGGTGTTGCCATTTTACTGAGAAATACTGACAAACTTATTTTTGGAATTTATTTTTGGATTTATTGTAAACTGAGGTTAAATGAATAAAGCTGCTGGCTTTCCATGCAATTACTAAAAATTGCATTGTGGTGGAATTGTGATGAAGATCCTGGAATTTTATGTGTAGAGGAGAGGTTAAAAAAGATTTTGAGTGTTTGTGGTTGAATATAAAACTTCAGCTGTGGTCAATCTGTAACCTGATTATAATGTATATATACATTTTTAGTTTTGTTAAGTTGAGCTACATTGTTTTGAAAAGTAAAAAGGGACAAGATTCATCTCAGAACTAAAAATCTCGAGGATTCTGCTAGGATTCTGCTACCTGTTCTTTAAAAATGAGCATTTGAATTGGTATCTGATCTTAGTGTTTACTCACATGTTAATAGACATAAAATGGAATTAGAATTTTATTCTGACCCTCCTCAGTCCAGCCAGTCCTGACCCACTTATCTAGTCCTTTGTTGCATTTTGGCTCTAGGAGCGGTGGAAAGGATAATGCAACAAAGTCCTTCGTGTAATGGAGGAGCAAAAGAAAGAGCTTTTATTTAAAGAAACACTACAGTTATATAGAGTAGTTTGTGCAAAACAGAATAGAAAAGGCTCATTGCTCCAAGAAGGCAACACCTCTTTGAACACATGCTTTCTGCAAAACATCCTGTCTCTCAGGTCTCCAGCAGGTGTTTAATCATTGTTACGATTCCTTTCTCTTACGTTTTTCTTGAGCAGCATGAGGAGTGCAAGGCTGCTTCCCTGGTTCCCAGCAGTATCCAACGGCAGTCCTTCACCTGAGGATGGCAGAGGGGTCCGAGTGAAATTGCAAATTCAGGATGTGGAGCAGCATGAGCTGACCTCATGCGGATGACTCAGGTTTTGTGAGCTCACACAGTGAGGCAAGGCAGGGCACTGGAAGAGCTCAGGCCCTGTGCCTGAGCTGCTGTGGAGATGTGGTGGGGTCAGGTGGGTGCTGGGGCTTTGCCATGGAGGATGTGTCTTCTCCATCACACCCTCAGGGACAGAAGGGGTTTGTTGGAGCAGAGAGAACAACCCAGATTTCCTCACAGATCTGATAAGAGCTGCCCATGAATGGGAGGAAGGGGGATGTGTGCTTAGAAAACCTCCGAGAAGAGAAGAAAGGGACAACAAGTGCAGTTCTCTTGTTATTTGCTTGGAAATTTCTTTTACTTTGGTATCCTTCAGAAAAAAAGGTGCAATTTCTGCATCTCAGACTGTTGTATCATCTGTAAATAACTGCTTTATAGTTTGTTTTTTTTTTCAATAAATTTTAATGCAACTGAATTATCAGGTACCATAAAATTAAGTTCTGGG
Source organism: Alethe diademata (assembly GCA_025584955.1). NCBI lineage: Eukaryota > Metazoa > Chordata > Aves > Passeriformes > Muscicapidae > Alethe > Alethe diademata. The sequence continues at coordinate 417,638 of JANRMJ010000002.1, read as the reverse complement.
ATGTGGTAGGAATAAGGTAGGATTGCTAGCTGGTACAGGCTTATCTTAATCACAGTGGGTGCTTTTATAGTTTTTAAGATTCTGTTCTCAAGCTTCTGGAATCAATAACATCAAAATAAAAGACTGTGTCTGGATTTAGTGGGGCTTTTTTAGAGTTTAAAATCCCAGATATTGCCGGCATACTTTCACCCCTGTGGGTAACTTTCCTCCATACATCCATTCCTGGGAGGAAATGTTCCACCTGATGGCACTGAGAGATGAGAAGGTGCCAGAGCCTCCTAGAGAGAGCCTCAATCTTGTCCTTCCACAGCCTCAACATGGAGTTTTTGTTACTGGAGGATGATCAGGCACTGGAAAGGTGTGGACAGAATTGTGCCTGTACCTGCTTTCCAGCCATCTCAGCCCATTGGCTCCGAGAATGGGAACTGCTGCTGAAAATAAAGTGTCTCTTGGAAGGAGTTTCATACCTCTTAAGAGTTTCTAACATGCAGCTCTGGGCCAAATACCCAAATGGAATACCCAAAAATGTGTTCGTTGGGTCTAAGTCAAATACCAAATTGGAAAGGAAAGCCTAAGGGGGGATATACATGGAGATCCCATGAGATTCCCTCTCTCCCTACAGGAGGGATGAGGGGAAGGAGGCTGTGGAATCTCCATCCTTGCAGATACTGAAAACAAGGTGTGTAAGGCCCTGAGCAAGTGCATTTAGTTTCAAATTTGGCCTGATTTGAGGAGGTGGCTGCAGCAGATGGCCTTGAGGGTTCTTTGACTAAATTTATTCTACGACTCCATTTTCCTGTGTATAAAAATACTATCAGTAGCAAGTGTATTTTATTTTCAAAACTGACTTGGATGCATTAATTGTACCTTGCCATTTACACTGAAAACTGACAAGATGATATTTGTAACAGTGGTTAGTGAAACCACAGCAGTTTTATTGGCTGGGCTGGTTTGATGGTTTTGAAAGAGAAAATGCTTTTGGGAACTGCCATCACTGTATTTGGTCTGGGCTTATTAAGAGTGGGAAAACAGAAAACATGTATAGGCTACTATTCTTTTTGTGGTGAACAGTGAGTTTGATATTGAAGTGACAAAGGAGGCTAACTAACTATATTTATATATAGTTACATGATTATATATATATTTATATGATTTCCTAACAGAATATATAAAAATGGATGAAACTCCCTAAAATTCTGGGATGGTGTGAAAGACTTGATCATCAGCATATTGTAATTGCAGCACTGCCGTTTGCTGAGGCATTTGCTAGAAAGAGCAGTTGCAGTAAAACATGATCAGCCCTTCATGTGGTAATTGTGCAGAGTGTTCAGAGCTGCTGGAAGTGCTGCAGGGCCTGTGTGCACATTTGGCACACTGCAAAGAGTGTAATTTGACAACAAGGAAACGCAAATCATGAGCAGAAGCAGCAGCAACCGTGTGGTGCTAAGTCCTGAGGAGTAACTGTTTTCATGGTTAAAACTTGAGGTAAGAAATCCAGGCTCTGTTTTTCTGTGGAGAGGCACCACACAGAGCAGTGTAATAAAGCTTCTGTTGAGAAACACAAGTGTGGAATAAACCTTGTGCCTTTCAGGAAGTATTGGGGAAACTTAACTTGGCAGTTTGTGCCATTGCGTCTGCAGCTGAAGGGAATACTGTTATCTGGAATTCAGCCAGAATTCCTTCCTGTTCTCCTTCCTGAACAGGAAGGAGTGTGGCCAGGTCAGTACTGAGTGAACTGAGAAGAGGGGGAAGAAGGGTAGGAGCAGTGTCCATCTATGAAATCTGCATGGGCAGTGGCTGTTGAGCTAGACTTCATCATTAAAATAAGAATGTAAGTACTGGAGCTTGTTCCTGTAAACACTTGCTGCAAAGTATCCTGCTACCTACTCAGTGAGCTGGGGCAAACGCAAATATCTTTGTCAGAGCCTGGGCCACAGCAAGTGCAGGTGCCTAAAATTAAATACCTAAATAAGCTGTCTGGATTTGAGAACTCTCAAAGCACACATTAAAGAAATTAATGCCAAAGGAGAGCAAATTCCGCTAATGCTTGGAAGGGGTGAAGTCACTTGAAGTGCTGTTGTCAATAAATTTGATTTTAGTCGTAAAGCTCAGGCTGATAGTCTGCTGACCAGTAAATATTGTCTATTGATTCTGTCACTTGAATTAATCTGAACTGGATCCTGCTTCCCCTTAATGCTTGCTTTCTTAGTATCACATGTAAGAGGCAGAAGCAATGTGGAGTTATAATTTATTGCTTTAAAACATCAGTTTGGGCTGCATAAAACTTGACTAAATGTATAGCCCATGTGAATACATAACTGCGGTGGTTAATACAGGGCCATTGCATTTGTGTTGGGAAGAGATGGAATATTGCATGGCTTGGAGCTGTGCCTGATTAGCACTTACTGCACTGTGCAGTTCTGATGATTGGAATATTTTAGTAACCTTATATTTTTTTTTATTTTTTATACCCAAAGAAAGTAAGAAAGACCAAGTAAGATTGATTTATTAAAATAAGAATGAGGAAAGTTCTACTTTTGAAGGAACAGTGCTGGTATAAAAGCATGTCCCCCAAAGGCAATGTTTTCCATTAAGAGTGGAAGTTTAGTGAATATCCGTTAGAATGGGATATCTTCTGGTGATAGGTAGTCCCACAAGCCTTTTACAGAGCGAATCCTTGAAGATCATTTGTATTTTTATACCATACAAAATGTGGTAGTCTGTCTCTAGTCTCTTACGACATGTGTTGTATAATTCTTTTGTTGTTCTTTTTGACCTTCTACCCTTAACTTCTTGCCAATTTATTAAACTCCCGATAAACCTTTTAGCACCTACAACTTTTCCCCTTCAAATAATAGCAAACTGCTGTTCCTGACAAAGTTCAAGTTCTGAGTTTTTTGTTAAGTTGAAACTCTTTTCTCCATTGTTAAATTTTAACGTTTCCCGTTTTGAGTATTTGGCTACTAACACAGCTTTACTTTTAATGAGAAAACTCACAGCAGATTAAGAAATCTGTCACAGTGAAATGCTGGGCATTAAAGTTATCAGAGAGGGAAGCTGCAAAATGACATCAATGACTAAATAAAAGGTTTGTCACAAAATGTGTGAAAATTACATGTTTATAGTTTCAAAGACAATTAATTACAAGTGGGCTATTTTTTTAACCCACCTTTCAATATTTTAAAATGCCTCACAGTCATATTAAAAATATGCAATTTCTTCGATTTTTCTGTGCCTTGTTTCCAGTTCTCTTTTCCTTCCTGTTACACAACTGACTTGCTGTCCATTATTGACTGATTCATATTTTAAGATGAATTTATGATGCTTAAACATGAAGAAATGCTGAGTTTCAAGATTTATACTTCAAGCTTTTCATTTTCAGTATCCTCTCAGTTCTTTGAAATGCAATTTCCAGAGGGGATAGTTCAGCAAAAAATTCAGTTGAGCGTGGTATTTAGGAACTTTGCAGGAGATGAATTGTTTTCCTTCTTTCTGAGCATGTTGGCAGTGCCTGTCTGTTTTTCTGTTGGAGTCCTGTTGCTAGGATGGGATGGAATGTAGTGTTTAACTGATGCAAACTTGGATATATTTTATCAAGAAAAGACATGTATTACAACACGTGGTATGTACGATATTGTGGGTGCAGTTTGTTCTTTGGTGCGAGTGAGGGAAGAAGGTCCCAGTTGTGGATGTGCAGTGGGCACACAGCGTTGGTGTCTCAGGGCTCCAAGTGGGCTTTGCCCTCATTGGCTGCTGCAGAAAGCTTCATTTATTTTATCTATGTATTTATTTTATTTTATTTATTTATTTACTTATTTATGAGGTCCTGAGCCACTGCCCTGTGGGACACAGCATTTCCCTTCTGAGCTCCCACTTGTGTGGGGAGCTGAATCTCCTTCCTGCCATTCCCATGCAGGACCATTCATGTTCCAAAGCCCAGATCTGAGCTCCCATTTGTGTGGGGAGCTGAATCTCCTTCCTGCCATTCCCATGCAGGACCATTCATGTT
>JANRMJ010000002.1:384971-413529 GCA_025584955.1 Alethe diademata | reverse complement strand
CCAAAGCCCAGATCTGAGCTCCCATTTGTGTGGGGAGCTCTGGCACGATGGTCATTGGTCGATGTGACAAATCACAGGCTGTGAACTGGAGGCTGGTGGTTCTGTGGCTGATCTGACCTCTGCTTAGCTCTCTGCTGGAAACCTTTTCTTGCTCTTGTCACACCACTTCAACATCTCAAGTGCAGTCTTTTCCTTGGCAATTAATCCCTACTTCACATGACGATCTGCATTCAAGCAGATGATGAGCTGTTGTCCGATCTTCTCCAGGAAGAGTTGAGGCTGTAAAAGCAAAACCAAAAACATGCTGGAGAGCAGCATTTTAGAAGTAGGACTGGCAGACGATACCATTCCCTTGGAGATTACTGGCAGTAAGAAGTCCAGAAACAGAACAGCCAGGACCTTTGTGGTTTTTTTTCTTCTTTCTGTGAAAATAGTGTAGGGATATTACAAAACTGGTCATATTACAAAACTAGGTCATTTCCACACTGCTGGTGGAACTTTTGAAGTTTGTTCTAGAATTAGGTAACACTTCATCAGCAGCTAATTTTTTTCCTCCACCAAACCAACTGTGGTGTTGGTGTTCTTGCACTTCTGTAATGGCATGTGATGGTGGGGGAATTCAGCTCCCGTGCTTTTTCTGGCACCACCAGCATATCCCAAGTGTTATCCGAGCTCAAAACTCTGATAAACTTCTGTTGGTAGAGCAGGGACAGGGAAAATTATTACTGTTAGAACTCTGATACTTCAGTAAGACCAGGATGTACTGCAAATCTTGTATGAAATGTGTAATCTCATTTATATGGATTTGATTTTACTTTGAAGTTTGCCAGTTCTGTAAAAAAGAAAAAAAAATCCTTGAAGCATCTTTGCTATTTCTGTTTTCTCCCCCAGAAGTTGACAGTGCAATTCCAGTATAAGTTAGAAGAGAGTTTTCAAATCTCAAATATTCATAACCTGAATTAATTTTGTCCAGAAAATGATAAGTGGAATTGTGAGCTGCTAAAAGGGCAAAGTCTCTGAAAACTGCAGGTCTAGAGCATTGTTTTAAAGTCCCCTCAGATTCAGGTGTTTTTACTTGCTTCTGTACCAGTTGTGTGTTGTAGAGGTTGCAGCAGTCCTTTGAAATTTCCAATTATTGGAGACCTTCCAATTATGTCTTTTATCGATCAGCATGCTGGGGCTTGTCTAGGCAGAGCCAATGATCTGTGACCCTGTGGGAGCCTCTCATGCTAATTCAAAGCCTGTGGATAATTCAGGAACAATAGCATAAGCCTTTGTGGGCTTAGGATGTTTGCAGTGGAATTAATGCACTCACTAGTTCAAAGGCTTTGTAAGCCAAATGTCAGCTCAGCTCCCTGTTAAACACTTTCCTTGGACGTGTCACTGGGAACCTGTGAAATTACACTGGTAATCTTCATCCAATTCCAAATACAAACCCAGCAGTATTTGTTAATAATGTAAAACATTATTAAATGAAAAAGCCTTTCTGTGCTGCAGCATTTCCTCCATTTCGTAAATGCAGAGAATAAACACAGCCTGGTCATTTCATGGCTACTTCAGTGGTCTCAAGGCCATAATTTACTGAAACATAATGAATTATTCTTTGTGAGGGGGCACATCATGGTTGATTATTCTTTTCTTGAAGCTTTTTTCTTTTTTTTTGGAGTGTTTTTTGGTTGTTAGTTTGTTTTGTTTTGAGTTTGGGATTTAGTTTGGGTTTTTTTTGTTGTTTTGTTTTTGTAGTGTGATGTTTTTGTTTTGAGTTTGTTTTTGTTTGTTTTTTTGTTTTTTATTTTTTGTTTTTGTTTTTGTTTTTTTGTTTTGGATTGGTTTTGGTTTTTGATTTATTTTTTTCACCTCGGAGAATAAACTGCCTTTTAAGATGGAGATGACGTAGCATCATTCCTTTTCCCAGAAATGAAAAGTCTGCTACGTGATTAGTTTGTGAAGGAAACATTGAAATGAAAACTTCTCTGCTGTTATAATTTAGTGTTGTTTCTGCTCTGCCTTTGGTTCTGCCACTATTGGTGTTTGTCTGAGTGCAGGACACCGGAAAACAGACAATTGGCATGGTTTTTCTGATAGCACCTGTGGGTACACACTGGAAATTCAGAAAATTCCCAATTCAAGCTGCACAGTATAAGGAAACTCAGCTATCTATGCATCTTTCTGGGGCTATACTTCAAAGATACTGCTGTAAGAGTCAATAAAAATGAGGATTTGTAGGAGTTAGATTCTGTTACACTGTTAGCTTCTGAAATTTCTTCAGGTTTTTTTTTTTTCTGTTGTGAACATTGACAGACTGTGTATTATTAGCCTTGAGTGAAATAGAACCATTTAACTTTCCTCAACATACGAATTTTTATTTTTTTTTTTAAGATTAAAAAAATTGGTTTAAGTATTTTTTGTTTTTAAATTGTGTTTTCCTCAAGTCCACATTTCAGCTGTCAGGATGTTTTAGCACATCTGGAGCTGGGTGAAAACAGTAAGTTCTCTGGATGAAAATGTGTCTATCAGTGTTTTCAAATCTCTTTTTTCACAAAGGGATGGACCATGACAAGAGTTCTGTTTGGTGGTGGAGCTGAGTGCAGCCACAGGCACTGAATTCATCCTTCTGCTCAGGCAGTCTGCAGCACAGGGCTGGGATGGATGGGGCATGGCAGAGAAACTGGGACTGACTGGATAAAAAAAGGAAAAAAAGCTGTCAGGGCTAATTTATCTGCTCTCTTCCTCTGCTACACTTTGATTAGTTTATAAATCAATTTACTGTGCATTTAACTCAATAAGTAAGAAGCTTTATGAGGAAAAGTGGATGATCTGAGATGGTTGAGTTTGCTTTTGTAGAGTTCTTAATTTTTTATTAAGGACAGGTGGAGATCATATATATACATATATATATACACACACACACACACATTTTTTTTCTGTGCTGGATTGTTCCCTTGGCATTTAAATGTCCTCTGCAGTCGTAAGAGACACACGACCCTTTAAACATTTAAACCCATTATACAGAGTTTGTGTCAGATTATCCAGGAGCACAGAAAAGGGAGAAAACCCCCTGAAAAAGTAATGATGTGTTGCAACCAAAGGCTGTGTATGTTTTGTGAAAATCATGTCCTGTGTCCACCAGCAGAAACTGCTGTGTTCCAGATTAAAGACACCTGTTCATTAGCTAATCATTTATCTGTCATACCAGCTGCTTGAGCTGTTCTGGTTTGTTGTTTGCAGTTAAATTGATGGCAGCCACTTCCTTTTTATTTCCTACAAATGGAAACACGGCCATCTTTCCTACTGAAAGCTTAGGCACTTCTGATTTCAGTGGGAAGTACTGTAAGAGTTGTTTTTCTGTATAGGATTTTCAGACCACCAGGTGCAGGCATGCTGTGAGCTAGATTATTTTCCTCTCTGGGCTCTGCAGTTGTGGTCACTGGGGCTGTTCCCCAACATTTTTCCTGTTCCAGAAGCAGAAGCAAGGAGCTGTGTGGAAGCTCAGCAGTACAAGGTGCTGTAATGTCACTTGTTTCTTACCCATGTGGATTTCATTGTAGTGGCTGCTGATTTGATCAATGTAGGTATCAAATGCTGCTTGGTAATATAGGCATAGCAAATTAAAAAAGCAAACAAAAAAAGAAAACTTTTAAAATTAGTTTTTTATGTCTTTAAAGCTATATGAAAGTAAAGGTTCAATGGAAGGTTCCTCAAAATGTGGTTTGCTCCTCTAATAATATGGAGCTACAAAAAAGCCAGATGTGTTTGTTCCTTAGGTGTGAATTAGCTCTGTGTCCAGTTCTGTGACCTCCCTGATGAGTTATCCTGGAGTGTTTGTTAAATAATAGGTTCCAGAAGACCTTCACAAGGTCACCCTGACAGGTGAAGTCTAATTTCATGCATCACTGACTGATTAGTTCAACAGGAATGGATATTTAGGATATAGAAAAATCTCTCTCCTCCCCAAAAGAAGAGATTGCAGCATTTTTTGGAGGTAATGCAATTTCCACAATTAGAAACACCTTATTAACTTTCATGAAATATGTATTTCTCTTTGCAAATCAAGCTTTCCTCACAATCAAGCTTTGCCTTAATTGCTCTACAGAAAATAACTGCCACTAAACAAGAAAAAGAGTCATATTTACATACTTCTGTCAATAATGCTTGTTGATCTTCAGAAAAGAGTAAACAGTTCCCTACCAAGGGGTTGGCTTTGCCAGCAACTGCTCTGTGAGAGTAACTAATTGTTGGTTTGGTTTTTTTTTTTCATGATACATGATAAAAGTTTCATCTAATTCCATGTACTTTCAGCTGCTTGTTCAGTATATAATAAATCAGTTTATTTTGTCAACTTAAACTTGATTTGGATGTGGCCCAGCACATCATACCTGTCATAGTGCACTCAGCTGGCTACAGAAGTTTAGTGAAGTTAAAATGAATTGTTCCCAGAAGTGCCTTCTCAAGTCATGAATTGTTTCTTTTTTGGGGGAGAAGGAAGGAAAAGGGATAAATTAGTGTTGATATGGCCCAAGAAGAAAGTAATACATGGTATTCCTGCTGTGTATCCTGCTCAGTTGTGCTGTTTGGAATGCCCATGCTGGGTGGCAGCTGGGGCATTGTGGAGCTGGGCATGGGAAAGGACCTCTGCAGGAAAGGACATCTCTGAGTTACAAAATCCCTGTGTTCTGCCTTTCTTACCACTTACCTAAAGAGGCAGAGCAACAAGGATGGGGAACAGTGGTGTGTTCCAAGTAGCTGAGTAAAGACATGGCTCAGCTGAGCTGTCCAAATAAACAGTTTCATGGGGTATCAGTCCTTGCAGTCAGGAGGGAGGGGTAGGAAAAGTCCTTTGTGCTGAGTCTGCCAATCACCTCAGTCTGTTCTTGCATTCTATGGCCTAGAAAAATAAGGGTTAACTTGATCATATGACTGCCGATATATGGGGGAGAGGGATTCATGATAGCACCTCTCTAATCTACCAAAAATCCCAGATGCAGTAATGGGATCCAATTATGACAATTTGAAGTTGAAATAGAAATTTCAGTGAGGGGATATTAGAAGCAGTTAATAGAACTAAGTAGATTCTTTCTGCTGTAATGCTTTTCAGTGGACATGCCAAGCCAGCATCCTGTCAGGATTTATTAATAGTAAAATGGGTTTCCTCTCTGGCTGACAGAGCTGGGCAGTCAAGGATTTTAGATTTCTTTCTACTTTCAGTTTGAAACTCTGAAATTGAAATACTTAAGTGCAGATTTCAAATTTCAATATTGAACAGTTCAAGCTGAACTTTTATTTTGAGGAATTCAGAGCTTTTTGTACTCCTCTAAAAAGGATATTTCAGTTGTATCTGGGATTGTTCCAGGATGATAATTGTGAAAATGATGAGGTTTTATAATGAAAAAAGCACCATAAAATTTTGAGGAAGAAGTTAATTCTCTTCTTTTCCTTACACAGTTGATCATTTCAATACATCAGAAGTCATAAGATAAAAGGGTATATTAGAAAAAGACAAAAGAAAATAGTAATTGTGGCAGCTGGCTAAGAAAATACTGCAAAAGGTCACAGAGTTAAGTGCTCATTTCTTGCAAAAGGTTGAAGAATCCCCTCAGAAAATGCCTTCCCACTGCCTGGTGGATCAGTCTCTAGTGAGCAGCTGGATTTTAGCTTCAGGTTACCGATGGTAAATACCAAGGTACTGTGTTTGCAAGCACGAGTAACAAACAGCTGGGCTATGTGATGTGTGACACAAGGTTTTTCGGAAATCATGTTTGCAAGTGAAGGTTTCTGGTCTGCATGGGATGGCTGCTACGTGAATTGAAGCATTTTGTGTGCCTAGATTTAAATGTGCTTTTAAACCCGCTATTTTCAAACCTACCTGCCTTGTGAGACACTCCTTCCTTAGTCATGTAAATCTGTGGAACATGCCAGTGGTCTAAATGGAAAGACTTTATATTCATAGTTCTGGTTTGTAGTTAATGCAGAGCATAGTTTAGCACAGGCAACTGGTCTGTAGGATCTGAAAGCAAAATGTGTATTTTATGATTAACCATCTTATAAATCATCTTCAGTGTTACAAAACATTGCACTTCTGGAAAACTCTCTTTCCCTTTAAGCATCCTCTCCTTTTTTAACAGCAGCAGCAAAAAAAGCCCCTAAAAAAAACCCAACAGTATCCCAAGCAATTTCTACTGTTAATGTCTCATTTCTGGTTTTCTGGACTTGCAAACATGTTAAGAATTTCCCAAGTAGAATCTTTCTGTCCCAGCTCCCAGGCTGAAAGGTCTGGACATCTCCTGTTGTCATTTACATGACAACAATGAACAGCTTTTTGTGTTCCCTGCTATCAAATCTGCTAAATTGCTTTTCACCAACACCTTGTTTCATATAGGATGAAAGCTGTTGAGTAAGTTACTGTGTTTCCTACCTGAAACTACATTTAGCAAGTAAAATATGTGCCAAAATGACTCCTGTTATTTTCCTAGTACTCGTTTTAAGAATGAGTAGATTAGGTATCCTACACCAGTTAACAACATTGTTTAGATGATATCAAAGCCATACAAATCAAAATAAGAAGTTTAAAAAGTGATAAAGGGCCAGTGGAGGAGGGGACAGTGCAGGGTGAGGGACTTTGGCCATTGTGTTCTGGATGCCTCCTCATCCTCTCCCAGTTCATCTGGCCCTGCTGAGCAGAGACTGCCTTGGCCCTGGAGGAGTTTTCTGTGCTGGGGCCATGGCAGAGGGGACAGGTGGGATGAGCAGGGCCATCCTCCTGGATGGAACACTACCCAAATATTCATCTGTCACTCATGGCTCAATTACCTTGAGCGTCTGCCCTTTTCAGCAGTTAAAGGGTACTGAGAGAAGAAGGAGCAATTCCTGATGCAAAATTAAAACTAAACTTATTATTTAAAAAAAAAATCCAGAAGAATTAAATTAGTGAAATGCTATTTCTACCTTGCTGAAATCATAATTAGTTTGTGGTTTGGTTTTGTTCTCCACAAAGCTGGTTGTAGGCAATCTTGGGGACCATTTGCATGACACGGGCAGTTAAAATTAATATACCCAAACAAGCTTCCTGGCTTCAGCAGTCCTCACTTTGCCACAGAAACATATATAGGGCCAACTTTTATTCTTGATAATTGATGCTGTATGGATTAGCAGCAGGAAAAGTCTTACAGTTGATTAATTTGTCTGTTACTCTATGTATAACATGCATTCTTAACTGAAGGGGCTTGAATGAACCAGTGTTGGTTCTTGGTAATAATTTACATGAAAAATCATAGGAGTTAAAAATAGCTAATAGAGCATGGGCCCTTGACAAGAGCCCCTGTTTGCTTTATAGTATTTTGTATCAGTGTTTGTGGAGTGACTTTGCCTATAAAGGTTCCTTTTCCATCTGCAGCTGATTTCTCACGCTGTTAATCCTAGGAAGAGATGATCCTCCTGAGTCTTTGCTGGAGCTGAAGTTCCCCCTCTCAGCTTTAGGCTGAAGGGTTTTTCTTTTCTCTGCCCTGAAGCCTTCTCCCACTCCTGGCCTGGAGCTCAGGAGTGTATTTGAAGTACAACAGCCGGAGCTTCCCTGTTCACCTGGAGCTTCCTCCCCTTCCTTAGGGTAAATTTCTTGCCTTGTTGTGGAATGAGATTTTACTGGGTTACTCCAGAGGCCTGGCGAGGTGGGGTATGCTTTGGGAAAAAATTAAAATTAAAAAACATGATTCTAGACCGATCACTTCCTCTGTTACACCCTTCCAGTTTGCCTGTCCTGAGAATTGTTGTTATAATGTGTCAGTAAAAAATGAATGCAACCCAATGAGCAAGAGAAAACCCCTCCAAATATTAGGAAAGACAGGATTACTGAAAGCATGTAATTATTTTTACCCAAATTGATACTGTACATGTTTTTGATAGGACAAAAGTTGAAGACATCACATTTTATTCTTAAATCTACTGCATGAACATCTCAGTTCATGCCTAGCTCTGACTTCGTAGATGATTTATAAGAACTTTCCTCCTTTCAGACAGTGCATTTGTTATCCGTTCATCTGACAGTACACTGAAGTGATGATAAATGTTGGAAAGTTTCATATGCATTAATTATTCCATGAAAATGGAAATAATTTGCATAGTTCCTAACTAATTATTGGATTTTTTTGGTTGAACTTAGAATAAACGTAATCATTATCTACATGCTGTTTGAAAATAACTTACTTTTTGGGGCTGCGTAACCTTTCAGATTCTTTATTGTGCTGAAACCTTCATAATTAGTATATTATCTTTAAAAGTATAGTCTCTTTAAAAGGAGTGCAGGATTTGGGTGAAACCTGAATGTTCATTTTCCTACACAAGTGGACTTCCCTTTCCACAAAGTTCAGCAGCAGGATGCGTAGACAGTGGGTGCATATCCAGTTATTTCCAGCTAGTAAACATTGTCCTCCTGTGCAGGTACAAAGTTCTGCTGGACTGTCAGAGGCCCATTTCCATACCTGGTGTCTGGGACTGGATGCAGTTAATTGATAGGAGTGTTGTTTTAAGGCTACCTGCCTGAGCTGTGAGTGTGAAAATGAGCAGCATTTCTCTGAGAGTCTTCAAAATTCAAAGTAATCTTGTATATTTTCCTTGTTAGGTAAGTATAGTTTTAAATTTTGAGAAGGGAATGCTTGAGGAGGTTCAGGACAGGATTCCTTGCCTGTCCTGAGAGAGGCACATAGAGGGAAAATACAATTGTTTTATTTAAGTACATAATAATAACAAACCTTCCTGTTGATTTTTTTTAATTTCTTTGAAATTTGTGTTATTACTTTCCATAAAGAACTATTCTACCATTATCAATACATCTTCCAGATGATGCCTTGTTGTGTGGTGACTCCTGCCTGAGAAAGTAGATTTTTTTTTAAATATTATTAAATTTTCACAGTACAAACACATTTTATTGCCAACTAAATTATAACACTTTTAAAAAGAATTTCACCATCACAGACAACTTCCTATTTTACACTCCAGTAATTCAAGTCAAGAAATCCAATTATATAACTGGAGATACACAAGATCACACCAGAGAAAGGAAAAGCAAAGACTTGAATCTCTAGTTTGATGTTAAATGCTGAACCTGGTTATGCCCTTCTTCTCTGTTGTGTAGCAGACCACTTCAGTTTTTAAATTAAAAGCCTCAATTTTGAACTGACTTCTTGAATCTGTAAAGGATTAATTGTTTTGTTAGTTTTATACTTCAGATCAGTGAGATGGTTCAGTTACACTGAAAACATCTTTACAGCCTCTAAACTGGAGGCTTCGAAAATAAAAGTGGGTCCAACTATTTAGTTTTGAAGAACAGCTTGGTTAAGGCATTCTGGAATTTTAGAGTTACATCCTGATGAGCTGAATGACAAGACCTCCATGGCATCTGTTCCAAAACGTAGCAGAAGTGATTTAAATCACTGGGAACAGTGTGTTTGTTCCTCCTGCACCTTCTGCAGGTGCTTGTCCTTCAGCAGAGAGCACAGGAGCAGCTGAGGGAGCCCTGCCCAGCCCAGAATATTCTGCTCCAGGTGCCCTGTCACTGTGTCACTGTGTCACTGTGTCACTGTGTCACTGTGTCACTGTGTCACTGTGTCAGGGCCCCATGGCTGCTTCCTGGAGTCCTGAGGGATTGTGGCTTTAATGTGACTTCCATCACCTTCATTTGCAAGTAGGTGCTTTTGCAGGGCTGCTCAGGGCTGCTTGCTGCTATGTTTTCATTAATTAATAGTGAGTCAGGTTTAATTTAGATCTTCTTCCTGGCCTAATGAACCTGTTGCTGTACACTGGCGCTGATGCCAGCAGCCAGTGCCAGCCCAAGGACTGAGGTTGGGAAATCTGAGGCTGTGTCCTGGGAGTCCCCTGCTCTCACCCCATGCTGGCACTGCTCTTGTCTGGCCCCAGGGAGGTGTGAGAGCAGCCAGGCAGCAGTGCCTGCACCCATGCTCTGGTTTTTCCAGCTCCAGCAGGGATCATCCATCAGAGAACCCTGCCCGTCCAGGGCGTCGCAGCCCGGTTCCTCCCCAGTCAGAGGGGATGGGACAGGTACAGCTTTTACTGGGATTACTTACTCCTTACAGAGTGACACTTGGCTGTAATTGCTTCAATAACTGAGGATGAGGTTTTATTAGAAATTCCTCTCTGCTCCTGCTGGTTTTCCGGTTTGTAAATACGTAAAGCCATCACAGAAGGAGTAGCAATTTTAAGCTGTAAAATCCACTTAAAACCTTCTTTGTTCACAGGATTAAAGTGCAGGGAAACTTAATTATTGCTGCACCATAAGTAAAAGTAACTTTGAACAAATTTTATCCGCTTTTCTGTTGCATTGTTCTTTTCCACATTTGGAAGTACATGGAAAATGTGTGCTTTTTTTGGCGAACCCAGCAGTATTTGCCTCTGATTCTCTACTCCTAGTCTCAAAACCAGCCTCTTTGCTGTCTTTGGTCTCTGTCTCAAGGCTGTGGGTATGCTCTTGCTCTTACTCTCATCCAATACTTGGCAGCTTCAGTTGTGGAAAACCAGATGACAGCTCACAGAGTAAGGTGTCTTTGGCACTTTGGTGAGCTTTCATAGGTGTCTTCCCAGGTGCTGAATGAGGTAATTTCTCACTCCACAGCTTTATCTGGAAGAAGAAATGTGTGTTCACAGCACAAATCTTTCAGTGACTGTAAACCAGAGGCTCTGTCTGTAGAGATGAAAATTACTTGCCTCTTGGAAAAATCTGGCAACAAATAGATCTGTGGAAAATCTGGGGGTAAAGGTGGGTGTTTGGCAAGAACAAGGACTGAAGAGTGCATGTGTGACCAAGTAAGACAGAAGAAAGGGAAGGTTGGGGGTTTCTGAAAGAAACATGCAAGAAACCAGTAGGTGCAACAGTAGTTTAGAGATGAGTTCTGATTTCTGATAGCTTAGAAGTTCTGATTCCTCACACTCAGTTCCAGATCTACAGCAAAAATAAGTGAAACATTACAGTAAATTAAATCAAGGAAGGGATAAATTTTGAGAACTAGAGGGAAGGGAACTCTGAAAAGCAGAACATGTATAAAATATCATTATTATTGTCAACATATTATTTCTATGTAAGCACAGATAAAGAACTCAATTTTTATTTCATGTTCAGAGTGAGACGGGCAGTAAAGGGGTATCCTTATTACAAATACCAAGGGAAAAGAAAAGTTGTAAATAGATGCTTTTAGTGCTGCTGGGGAGTTTCTCAGGGGAAATGTTACCACCTGAAACATTCCAGCTGAATTTGGGAGAGCACTGGGAAACGTGCTGTGAGAAAGGACCTTTGTGCTCGTGGATGTGGCACGGAGAAGTTGTTCCCATGCTTTGCAAACTGGGATGGCCACTGAGGTGGCCTGGCTTGACATGGGAAGAACAGAGTGCTTATCATGACAGTATCCAGTACCTGTGCAAATCAAAGGCAGCCCTCCAGGGACAAACAGGCACTGAGTTTTTCCACATCTGCTCAGAACAGGCAATATTGCACTTTTCTTCCATTCCTTTTTCAACACTGCAGTAACTGCTCAGTTTGCGTGGTATAAGTACTTGAAGTTTTCTGTGGGATTAGGGAATTCAAAGGAGAAATATGATGACTGCAGTGGGAAGTTACCAGATTATGGTAGAATTGTGTGGGAAGAAACACCATCAGTACTGGTCTAATTGAAGTTAGTGAAGAGGCTTTAATTGACTGAGGGCTTCAGTATGAGTGAATGATAGATTTCAAATTAAAGAAATAAATTGGCAAAACGTTCATGTGACATTTTTGCTGTGGCCTGTGAGTTTTTTTCTGTTGATTACTTGTAATTCTTGCCTCAAAGGAAAAAAGAAAAGTAATATGCCAAGGAAGATGGGGAACCTCAGACAAAGTGAAGGAGGTTCAGGAGAAAGAGTAGCAACCAATATTACTTTCTTCTTTTAAATAGATACTAACTTCTCCATGATTCTAATTAAATTAGCTGAAGTTTAGAACTATTTTTGCAGCTCAAATTTAGATACCAAATTTGCTGATTTTAGGAAATTTGATGTAATACCTAGTTCTAAAATGAACTAGCAACACTGTTAATTTGACCTTGGTTGTAATTAACCCACGTGTGTTTTGACATCCAGTCCTCCCAGGGCGTCACACAATCTAAAGGACACTGCATGGAAGCTGCTTGCCTTGCATTGCAACTCAGTGCAGATGTTGGAGCTGATCAGTTATTTTTACCTTAAGGCAGCATTGATCTGCTTTGCACAAAGTTAGCAGCAATTTCTTGGTGTGCTGAAATTGTAATGGTATGTAAAAGCTAATTAATGATGGAGCTTGTACAGGCACATGCATCTGTTTTCTGTACTTTTATGAGAATAGCTGTCCTAAAACAATTTCAGAAGTGGAAGATTAAAGATAAAAAAAGAAATGGAAATTACCTAGTTATTCCATAGAGGGGAATCCAGTAGTGAGGTGGGTAAACTTCCCCATCCCTGTGAATACCCATATTGCATAAATCCTCCTTCCTTCTGTGCTTGGGGTTATGTGCCTGAGATCCCTCATGGCATTAGAATGCATTTGCTAACGATAACTCATTAGTGGTGATTACCCTGTACTAATAACTGTTCACAGGCTTCTTTATTCTTGTTATCCTTTTAAACTCTAATCAATATAAAAGGTTCTCTGATCTTGTGGTAACTTTCATTTCTGCCCACCTCCTCTTTAAATGGAGTAATCATTGCACATGCTGCTTTTTTTTTCCTATTTTTGAGCTGAGACTCCTTTGCAAATCACAGACTAATTTTGTGACTGGCACAGTGTGCATGGTTTGAACTGTAAAGGGTTGGAGATTCAGAAATGTATATTTGGACTGCTTGGGAGTTAGAAACACAAAAAGAGAATGGGAGAAGAAACTTGAATAACTGAGACTTTGAAGAACTTATATTTGTGTATTTTAAGTAAACATTTAACTCTGAACATATATTTTAGACCTATAAATATTGGTGTCTAAAATGAAACCCAGGCAATTTCAAGATAATAGGACTTAACTGTGACCTGTTCCCCAGTGGAGCAGGGGACTAAAACTCCTTGAGGGCAGGGGAGTATATTTGCAGTTCAACTTCTCTTGGGGGAAAAGGCTCCTGAAGTCACAGGGCTGAGTAGGGATTTCCCCCCTTGTTTTTCCTTCCTACCATCTTCCCTTCAACGACCCTCTAAAAAGTGAGAGGTGGTTGAGAATAGGTTGTTAGTGATTTACATTTGTTCGACCTGTTTCTTCCTGTGCCACATGACTCAAATTTTTCTGTATTTTTTAGCTTCATTTGCTGGTTCAGGATTAAGTTAATTGATATGGAGAGGTGGTTATGGTCTTTTGAAAAACAAAGGTATTTGACAGCCTTAATGTCTTAGTGCCTCATTGGTCAGGGCACGCAGGATGATCAAATTGATTCTTTTTCTTCCCAGAGTAGAATGGCTGGGGGTAGTGTGGAAGAAAGAGGACTGGCAGTTAAAAATCTGCTGTTCTGCAGGTGTGTCCTTCTATTTTCAGGGAAAAGAAGGATTTTCCCTGAAATACTTGGGTTTTTAACCTCTTTTGGCATAGATTTAAACACCCATCTTCTCTGAGTACAAGACTGCAGAAGCACCCTGTAAACAGGTAATGCATTCTGTAATTTTTGCAGAGTTACCATCTGGATCCTTGCTGGCGTTTTGCCTGGTTGCTAGTATTTTGATTAATAGGATGTTCCTGCAGTGATCAGTGGAGGGACAGCTCATGCATCTCGTGTTCCATGTGAGTGCTGCTCCCCACCCCTGCCTGTGAGCAGTGGGATGTGATTCCTGCATTCTGCTGCCAGAGGAAGCTGGGCTGAGTTTGGAGAATTCTGCAGTGGTGTTAGCAGCTGCAGTGCTGGTGAAGACTGCTAGAAGGTACCATCCAGACAGAACTGATGAAAAATGACAGCTCTTCCTGTTGTTGTACCAGTTGTGTTTTCAGGGAAACTGTGTGATTTTGAAACGTCTGAACTTGCCAGTTTGGATCAAAAGCTCAAGGTTTCTACTTAAAGCTTTTAGTTGGGCTTTGTAGGCATCCTTGTTGCACACCACAGGATAAAAACCTGCTAATGTAGCTCTGTGTTGTTCTCTCTGAACTTCCTGCATGGATTAACTGTAGCAAAACATAAATAATTTACAGGTAATTGTGAACACAATGAAATTCTAAAAATTATTTGAATATGCTATTTTATACTGGTAGATTACAGTCTGCTGAGAAATGATATGCAGAGAGAGGATGAACACTTGCTCTTGGTGTGAGTTCTTCCAGTTCTTCATCTGTACAGTTCTGCAGTGGCAAGTGCTGCTCCTTGTGCCTCACACAGAGCACAACAAGTTACTTTTCATGATAAATTCAGGCTCATGTACTGGTAAAACTGACACAGGGATGGAGAGAATTGCATTTTTTTGCATTACCAAAAGGTGACTTATCCCATTTAAGACAATCTTTGCTTTACTTCATTAAATACTTAATTTCATGTTGAACGAATTTCTGCTGTTATATTTTTTTCTTTGGAGAAGGCTAAGGAGAAGGCTTGAAGGAGTATGAAGGGTTTGTTTTCCTGGCATAGTGAAAATGGGAGCACAAGTGGTGATGTGGAATCTGCTGGTCTGTATACTCTCATTCTCTGTTGCAGAAATAGCAAGCTCAGATTTTTGTATTCCTCTATGATTTCACTTGCTGCAAGCTGAAATACAACACACTTTAGAAAGATGACTTAATATAGCAAAAAATACATGCAATTCTTTCCTTTCTCAGTTATTAATCATTTATGTATCTATAAAAGTGGCAGGTTTGCCCTTGGGTTTTGGTCATAGGTCATTATGATTTGCAATCCAGTATAGATTTGTGTTGTGGCTTGATACAGGGCAGAAAAGGAGAGCCTGAGGTATGAATAAATCATTCAGCCCACTGTGGTGATGCACAGCAGCTTGTGTCACCAGTGTTCTGAAAGGCCAACAGTCTGGCTTGCCGGGAGCAGAAAGTTTTAAAGAACACAGCATGACTGTGTTTTGGTCTGCAAAATGTAGCAATGATGATTATATGTCTGAAAGTTCTTTTTAAAGATAATGAGAGGTCTGAATTTTGGGGAGCCTTCAGTAGGGGTTCAGCACCTACAGATCATCAGCCTTTCAGATCATCAGTGAAATCAGGAGCTAATCAGCAAACTGGACATTTCCTTTGAGCAGCTTGACAGAGGCTGTAATGGCAAGATTGCTGTTGTGTCTCCTTTAAAGAAAAAAAGCTATGCTTGAAAAATGCCAATATCTTATTTATCAGCTTACAAGGAGATACCAGAGAGTTTTCAGAGTGGCATTCATACCTGTGTGCTGTCTAACTGATATGCTGGAACAAAGGTGCTCACTGGACTTGCTCACTGCAGTTAGTCTTGGAAAAAACCCTGGATTGTAAACGGCATTTCTCTGGGTTTTGCTTGGGCCAGGTTCTGTGTTAATTAACCCATGCACATTTTCAAAACTCAAGCTATCAATGCCTCCAGAGCAGAAGCTTAGTGTTTCAGACTTGGAGCTCTCAAGGGTGTTTGAAGCAGTGTGGAAGCATCTTTCGTGGCTTTTTTTCCATTCTCTCCGATATTCAGTTCCTGATCTTATTATTCTGTAAAGTGCATGGGAAATACGATTAGTTTTAGTTCAAATACAAAGAAGTAGGTCATGAGCAGACTGTGAAATGTGGATAAAATCCTTTAAATTAAATTGTTTTATTGAAGAAAATTATCTCAGTGCCTCTACAATGGAAAGGCTGAACATGAAAGAGATGTTTACTGAAAAAATGTATTGATAGCAGCTTAGTATTGTGCTAATGAAAATAATTTCAGTATATTCTGCATTGGCTATTGAAATCACAGCATTATTTTTATTTACGCAGGAAAATGAATATAAGACAGACCTGTATCCTGAAATCTTTGAAATTACATCTGCTTTTAAGTTAGATAAATTTTTCATTAATCAGTATCCTATGATTCTGTTCCAATTATCTTTTTTTATTCTAGATCTTGTCCTTAAAAGGGAATCTGTCATTAACAGTGTTGACCTTTAATGGGTGCACTTGCCACATTTTTTTCCATGTTTAAAATAGTACAGTAAAACTTACTTAATTTTAAAATATAGTAGGAAGATTAAAAGGTCTGGCCTTGTTATCATTGCTGTGATTCTGTGAAAAAATGTTTTTTTCAGTGGGCAATAGCAGGACTATGTGACAAAATTCAATTTTTATCATCTTTTCTGTATCTAGTTCAGCGGGGTCCTGATTATGGGGCAACCCTCTATTGCACCTATGTAAGCCACTGAGATTCTGTTGTCTGTTAAAATGATATGCTGGGTTACCATTAATAGTATTTTTCAGGGAACTTTGATTTTTTAAATTACAAAATTACAGTCAAGTAGTTTTTTCATATGTGATGGTGAAATTCTTGTGCAGTTGATTCTGAGAAACATATATTATTATTTCTGAGTTATCTTTTTTATTCTACTGAATGATGAAACCCATTACAATGCCCTTTTAACTATGTTGAGTTTGACGTATAGAAAAAAATAATGTTTAAAAACAAAAAGTGGGAGAATGAAATAATTAGGTGTATCTTTATTGAAAATTACAGTTGTGAAGTGTGGAAAGGACTCTCCAGCTAATGAAAGTTAGAAAGTGGTATGTTTATTGACAGCGCCAGGCGCACGAGGAGTAACCTGCCACAGATGTGTGCAAAACTCTCAAAGTCAAACAAATTAGATATTGTCTTAGCTCTAACTAGCTCTATCTGCTCATAATTAACCCTTCTACTTTGGTTCTATTCTTCTTGCTAGAACTCTTAATCAATATATATTGCTTCTATCCTTCTAGCTAAATTCTTAACCCTCGATTCAGTTGTACCTGAGTCTTTGCTGCCTGTGCTTGCCATGGTATTAAAGTTATTACTTTTTCTGCACTCTTGATTGAATCAGAATTGGTAAATGCTTGGAACACCCTAGTGCTGTATTCTGCAGCAACTGAGTAAAGGGGCTGTTGGAGAGAAACTGTTTGCTTCTGACAGTTTCTGTCTGTCTGTCTGCAAACCTTTCTCATGCTGTGAGGTGTGTCCTGCTGGATCAAAATCTGTTATTGGTTCTAGACAGAATGCTGTGGCCCTCACAATTTCAGCTGTGCTGCAGAATCCAGCAGGGTGAGGTGTGGTGTGGAGGGGAGCAGGCAGGGATGGTGAGGCTGGCTGGGATACATGCTGGGCTGGCAGCAAGCTGTGCTGCAGTTGCTGAGGAGGATGGGGATGGGCTGAGAGCTGCTGAGCGGGCTCTGGGGCAGCAGGAGATGTGTCTGGGGCAGGGTCTGCAGTGCAGGGTGATGTGCCTGGTTTGCAATGACCATCAGTGCACGTTTAGAGTGAATTTTGTTTGTCCTTATCCCAAGTCCTGCTCGATGCGGTTTCTGTTTTCTCTAGCCAAGGAGATGAGGTGTAGCTGATCTAAACAACTTTGTTCTCCTCCTCCTTGGCTCAGTGTGTTACCTTACACCTGCCCACTGACTTTCTTAGCTGTTTGATTTGCCTTTTCCTGCTGGGCTCTTGGGAGGTTCTCTGGGTGTGAGTGTGTGCTGCCCAAACTGATGGTGTATGAATTTGTGTGATTGTTTTAACTTTCCTGTGTGGGTTTTTTTCCCCCAGACCGAGTTGACTCCTTAGAGGGCATGAAAATAGCCATAATGTAAATAAGTACTGTAGCATTTCTAACAAAAATTATGCCAAAATCTGCTGTCCTATGAAAAGCCACTAATACAGTAGTTAGTGAGTAGTATGCAGAGTAGTGGTCTCTAAACAGTTAAGGGATTTTCATTATGAGTATCATTACTAGTGTTCATTTCTAAACTCAGCACTATTGAGGGAACAAGCAATTACCCACCACACAAGGAATTCCCTCCTGAGCTTCCATACATTTTGTGAAGTGATTCAAACACCTCAGTGCTGTGAATCTTGTGTGTCTGTCACAGCAGTCTGTGTAATGTATGTGTATGTAAAGAGACATTATATAGAGTTACATTTTTAATTGATCACTATAAATATTTTATTTGAATGTGGGGGGAATTTACTATTCATAAACTAAGATCTTGTTAACTGGGATTAGGCCTACTGCAGACAAATGATTTGCAAGCTCTTTGTGTAGTTCCATCAGTTTTTGATGATCTTACCTGTGGGTATTCTTGCTCTACTTGCTTTTCATCTCACTTCTCTCACCTTTATAAAAGTGATATTCAGTCTGCATCACAAGATGCTTTGTATCATGTGGCTAAGTGATAAAGTGTTGGGAGAAAGCACAGCCACTGAGTTCTGCCAATTCTTGGGAGTTAACAGAATGATTACCCAAGCTATTGGATTCTTATGATTGATCTTGTCACACTAAAGTGTTACTGGCATTGGCTTGATTATAGTCTAATATCTGTCTGTATAAAATGTTCTACATATAGAATAGCTTTAAAATGCCAGACAGAAATGCCATTATTGGTAGCAATTCTCTGCATTAAAGCAGAGCATTTGGAATTGCTTTTTGTGAGGGTATTGTTCCGCTGAGGACTCATACATACTTTCTGTTGTGTTCTCTTCAGGATCTAACTTTCTTATGGCCTTGGAGTTTCAGCATGGTACAAATGCTGAATTTATATTTGCATCATTCATCTGATGAGACACACATTTTCTGATGTGTAGATTCAAATCTGAGGGGGTGATTAGAGTGCCAGTCTAGAGGGTCAAGAAAAAAAGTGTGTCAGAGACCAGTGTCAAAATGTGATTTCAATCTGAGTATGGTTCTTCTCTGAGAAAAAAAGGTGCTTTGGCATAACATGAGAGACATGGATGCTGTTAGGAATTTGTTGGCATATGCAAGGAAGAGTAAACTGTGATGTGCTGCATGCCAGCAGTCCCTGATCAGGAGGAAAAAGCTCCTTGCTGTGGTTAGCACCCAACAGTGCAGGTTCCTTGCCTCATTCTTCACCTGGGGATGGGAGCAGGGCTCCTTCAGGTCAGCTCCCTTCAAAGGTGAGTGCCTGGACTTCCTAGCTGTTGATACAGCTACAAACCTTGCAGAACTGCCGTGCCACTTACACCAGACAACAGATGGTACCTTAAATTTATAATGACGTAAAGGCTGGTCAGGTAATTGGTGGGGTTTTGTCTGGCAACTCAAAGATTTATAGTTAAATTAATTACATGTTTCTGAAAAACACTATTTTTGAACAGGTTTTGGTGTTTTGTTTTCTAAAGGTGTTTTTGAGAAACACAGGTCTTTGTTCTAGTCAAATGAAATCACTCTTTATTTCTTTATGCCAGTAGAATACACTGTGATCCAGAGATGATCCTGATACAGACAACACTGCCTTATCAGAAAACTTGTATTGTCCTTCCCTATTGCTGCATTTGATAATTGTCTACACAATATTGACAAAACTCTCAGGAGAAAAAGTAAAGTAAAGGAAAAGGAAAAACTAGTCTATACTAGGTGCAAGCATGTTGAATTGACTGTGAAAGAGGAGAACTCTGGGAGAGGTGAGCACCAAAGGTGGAGATGTGTCCTCTGGAGCTGTGTGCACCATCTATATGATTCACCTTCTTTACTGGAAATTGAACATCTTCATCTGACTGGATGTGCTTGAAATGAGGCATTTTAATAGACCCAGGTGCTTTACATTTGAAATGGATCTGCTGTGCTGGCAGGTGTGGGTGGATTCTGTTCCTCCAGACAGGCGAATTATGGGCAGCAGGAGTTTGAAGCCATCTTCTGTCTCACAGGGCTCAGATCAGCTCTTTTTTCTCCTCCTGCTTTATTTTATTGTTAGCCATCAAAAGCTTTAATCATCCCTTTCTATCCTTATCTGCCCTGCAAGAGAACAGTTGTGAAGATGACTCTGTGCTTCTAAACTGGTTTCTCATTCAAAGGGACCTAATAGTGGACAGATGGCCAAACCCTGGAAAATAGGAAATGACAGCAAGAGAAAATTCCCTCTGCCAAATACCTCTGCAGCTCATTGGGTGAAGGGAGCTGGGGGGAATATTCTATTCCCATCTCTTAACATGAACAAATCTGGCAGAATTTCATTTTGTCAGATTCGCTGCTCAGTGTAAGATTTTAGAGCATTATCTTCTGTATCTCTTTCATCTCTTGGATTGCTTAGGCAGGCATATTGATGAAAATGTGCCCTAGGTGTTCTCTGAGTTCGGGCTGCAGCCACACGAAGGAGAAATGACAGATGGGGCCATTTGAGTGAAATCCATCTGCTATGATAAGACTCCTAAGGGCAGCCTTTGAAGGCTTGTTGGAAGCACCTGAGCAGTGCAGAATTCCAGGGGGTTAATGCCTGCACCATTTGCCTGTTAATTCATTTGAGATCCAGAAAACTTCTGAAAGGAAATACTCTCAGATGAAACTCTTGCAGCTCTCTGAGGGTGAGACATCCCTGCTATTTTGTGATTTGAACCACCCAGCAGCATTTCTTGGGATGACTTTTTCTCATTTTCCAAGCGAACCATTTCAAAATATACTGTCTTAAAACAGCCCGAAGTGTCACATTCATAGAAGTTTACCAAAAATATTTGGTGAAATTTTCATTCATTAACAACTTTGATATCATGTGAGATCATTAGGCATGCACTTGATTTGGATGTCATTTTGCGATATGCTCATGAGCTCAGCAGAGAGGGTTTTTTCCCCCCACTCTGTCTATAATCGAAAGAGAGGGAGGGAGGGATGGGAAAAGGGCTCCCATCAGGATTGGGAAACCAAACTCCCACACAGGGTAAAGGTGAGGATGCACTGCTGCACTGTGTTGAAGTGTTTAATACCTCATGTCTCTACAGCACTGACCACCTTAGCTCAAGTGAAATGTGCAGTTGTTGCTGCTTCTTCCATATCCCTGTCTTGGGTTTGCTTGAAATTCAAATGGGAAGAAATCCCCAGAACTTAATCATTTTAATATTGATGTGCTGTTGTCTAGGTTCAAGCATTTATGTCTTTGTTTTGATCCCAGATGATTGATACCTACAAGTAGAACAACTTGTTTCTTAGTGTGATGATGAATGAAGTCTTGGAGTCAAATGAACTTTCTTGTTCTGGTTTGTCTGGTGTTTTGATAGTTTATATGTTTGGATGAAACTGGTAGAAAAATGGGTGACTGGGATGTGAAAATAATGTCAGATCATTGTGGCAGTGACGATAAGAATTTATTTTGGACTTGTGCAGAACCACAGCAGGAGTTTACCTGCACCTGCCTTATGGAAGGAGACCAACACAATTCTTGCATAAGAAATTCTTCTCAAAGTATTTAGCAATGAAATTAACATAAAGTGAACTGGCTAAAGAGCTATCATTTCACTTGCAGTTACTCATTGCTCTGTGGTAAATCTTAATTTGGCTCTATAAGAAATATTCTTTTCATTTTAGTGTATGTGTTCATTTAGGAAAACCAAGGAGTTACTTAATATGCAGTTTCCATATATTGAAACATTCTTTGTATTCCTCTTTGTTCCTTCAGCAGTTGAAGTGTGTTTCAGCATAATCAGCCTCCCAGTGGATTTTAGCATGAAAACAAATCTCACTTTAATTTCACGAACTTCAGTTTACCGAGCAGTGCAAGGAAATTAAGTTACCTGTTTGCAAACACAGCCTCCTTTCTTAGGAAACATTTTTACTATCACTTGCAGTTGCCATGTAGCTCTTTACATTGTGGGTTTTTAACTGTTGTGGTTGTGCCATTAATCAAGAGTACAGGCAGGGGAGCAATAACTCAGATAGGTCTTCTGCTTTGGGACTTCGTGGTGGATAGTGGGCTCAAGGGAAGGTGGGGATGATGTCAAACCAGAGCTCAGGCACTGTAGGGTACATCTGCCAGAATGTAGTGGTGACAGTGGGGAAGCTGGGAGGTAGATTTATATGTTGTTGTGGGCTTGGAAAACCATATTATCTCTATCTGTCGTAATTTAATTAATTAAATAATTTCGTATGTATTTTGGATTTGAATATTCAGAATTTTGAATATGTTGCTTCTCAGTCCATGATGCTTAAGCTGCTTTTGTGTTATGCCAGTGGTAGGCACAATACCTTCCAGCTTTTTAGAAACTTTCAGCACTGATGAAAACAAAGTTTTATTGAAACTGCTCACCCTTACAGAGCACACCCATTACTGTAGAAACAAATTATCATTTAGAAGGATGTAAGTGAAGGTGATAATTTTTTCAGCACAGGGTGCTTTATCAGGAACACTGATTTACTGACTGTGAAATTTTACAGGGAAATACGTCAGCCTTGATGAGCCTTTAGAGGAGTTTTTCCTCCAGTCTCCGATGAAAATGATAACTTGAAAGAGAAATCCCCAGGAGAATCCCATAGACTAGAGATTCATATATTAGCCTCATATGTGGGATCTGGAGTCTTATGTAACTGGTTCCTACCCAAGCTGATTATTTTGGAGCTGCCTTCATGCTAAAACTGTCTGCCTAGTGTCATCTGCATTGTTGTTTTCTGATTTTGTTCGGTTTTGTGGGTTTTTTAAATTTTTTTCAACAAATCTTAAAATGCTTTGGTTTTCTAGTGATGTAAAATAGAAGATCTTTAAAAATATTTTCCTTAATCTGTTAACTATTTCTTTGCCATCTTTGTATGGCTCTTGTATAATTTTCTGTGTGGATTGTCCCTCTGCCATCCCAGGGAAGGGGCTTGTCTGACACTCCCATCTCCACACAGGAAATAATCAAACAAGGATGCGAACGAGTCTTCGTGGTAAACATGGCAAGCATGGGAAGCAGTGCCTCAAACACAAGGGGAGTAAATCTCTCTGCCCTCAGATTGAGTGCTTCTCTGAATGACAGTTCTTTATGGATTTTTCATTGGGATGATGTACAGCATCCATTATTTTGAAGGACTGCTCTTAGATGCAGGTAATCCCACAGCATTGGATATTTGTGGCTCTGGCATGGAGGCATTAGGTCTTAGCAATATGAACACAGGCACAGAATTTTATGGGCTCTAGAGGTGTCAGATGGCAAATTACATCTCAGCCAAGCTGAGCAAGGGCAAGCATCATAGTTGGTATTTTATAGAAAATAATTCACTTATGAAAAGGGAGTGGGAGTTTGAGAGGGAGTTTTTCCCTTCTGACTGATCA
Organism: Alethe diademata; assembly: GCA_025584955.1. Taxonomy (NCBI): domain Eukaryota; kingdom Metazoa; phylum Chordata; class Aves; order Passeriformes; family Muscicapidae; genus Alethe; species Alethe diademata. The sequence goes on along the minus strand of JANRMJ010000002.1, from coordinate 390,349 downwards.
ACCAAAGGCATTTTCATTAAAGGCAGTTCCTGTAGGTAGGTGCCTGTACAAGGTATTTATGTGGTGTGGGAGTCTCCAACTACAGACTTGGATCTCTGGCTCCTTTGAGTAAAAACATCTCTGGCATTAAGTTAGTTATGAAATTGTAACTGATCAAGTTTATTACTACCTCAAACTAATGCATGGGGTGTATGTTGAAATTAGGAATTGCTATAATCTCTTTTGGTTCTCTATTCTGGAGCTTACCTGTTACTCTAAAGTAGATCAGTATTTCCATTCTTTCTTTTTGCAGGAAGAAGGGAATAATGTCAGCAGGGTGCTGAGGATTTCTGTGCTTGTGTCAGTGGTCCAGGCTGGGCTGTGAGAGGGGGGACTGGGGCCCCTATGGCACAGAGCCTGCAGTCAGGGGGAGGGTGAGCAGCTTCAGGCTGTAGCAATCTCTTGTCAGACTCAATACACTTGTGAACACTTGTGAACAAGTGTTTCCTGCCTCAGCATTTTGTTCCTGTACTGTTCTTCTTTTGCTGTGTAACAATGCTGGACTGGTTTTGAACTTTTTTCTGCCCAGCTTTGTTCAGTATTCGTTCTCCTTGAACTATCATTCCACGCATAAAATTGTGCTGTGTGATTCCAAATAACACCTTTTCGCTCAGTCTTCTATCTTTTTTTTTTTTTTTTTTTCCCCCATGAAGAATTATTTTGGTCCTGAAGAAATTTAAATGATCCTGTTACAGTGTGACCTCACAGCATGATGCAGTGATGGTTTGCTGCTGCAGGGGTAAGCAAGCAGTGAGTGCCATATGTAGCCAGTTCTGTCCCTGTGGAAGATATGTGTGAATGTGGGGTAGATTTAGTCAAAGCTAACACCCCTCTGCTTGAGGAAAAATAGCAAAGTGTGACTGTGACTAACTGAATAATTGAATGGATAATTGAATTCATTTCTAAAGGTGACTGCTATGAGAGGGGTAGCTTGTTAGTGAAGAGAAAATAACTTCCTTCTTAAAATTAAGTCTTTTCTGTAAAGCTACTCAGATAATTGTGCATGGAAATGGATTTCAATGTGGCTATGGTCATTTTTTTGTATTGGTGTATTAAAACCGTGTTTAGTATGTTGAGATCAGAAAAGTTACTCTAATGCTAACAGTTGGAGAGGACTGAAATAACCAATGTGTAGATTATATTGTGAGTATTAATTTCTGGCTACGTTTTTGTTTGTTTTTATATGCTGCTTGGCCAGCTGCAGGTGTGTGGTGTGACTTCCCATAACTAAGCAGTTAAAGAAGAATTCCTGAGTTACTTTGATTTTTACAGCATCCTGCCTGCAGCTTGAATCCAAGCCCAGTGTCTCAGGGTTTGTGTGCACCTCTTTTCTCCATATGAGAGGTTGTCCCAGGGTGCTCTGTGCAGAGTTTTGGAAGCAAGCAAGACACAATCCAGCAGAAAAGGCCGCCAGTCTGAGGGACTCGTTACAAATGTCGCCTCTGTATCTACTCTTTATGCAGTAAGAGCAGCCTCTGACAGGCTTCTCTTCTGCATTTGGCACTTTGGCACTTGACATGGCAGATAATCTATGCAGATACTGATCCAGCAGATTGCTCTGTCTCAATATGCTGAAAATACACAGGTGTACCCCCAAGTCAATTAACTCATCTTAAAGACTTCAGACTGCAACCTTCACTGCTGAGTGTGTTCTGCCATCTTTGGCCAGCACTATTTAAACATGCATCCCTTTTATTAATTGTCTAATCCATATGGCATGAAATCTAGGTAAGATCCAATATTCCCTTTATTTTACCTCTACCTATTACTGTGTTGTTAGTTCAGTTGGGAATGTGTACCATAGATGGAACCTGTCCTGTTGTCTTACCATTGCTCCACACGGCATGGATCTAATTTCCGAAGTATTAGATTTAAGCTAAAAAACACCTCTAAAGAATTAAAATGTCATTGCTTTTAATATGTTGGAATGATTGGGACTGTTAAATTTGTTACATTAATTTCAATATATGGTAGATCCTTTGGTCATCTTTTCCTCTGGTCAAATTATTTCCTCTGTTATAAAAGGGATGTCAGATCTTTTTGTCAGTTCAACATTTCATTCTACTTCAGTTCTGTTTCCTAAAGAAAGGTTTAGCTTCGAGGCTGATAGGACCTGACACTGACAGACTGCTATCCTTTCCCCTTAATGTCAATTAAAAAGTTCCTGCAAGTGCAAGTTACCACTTTTGTCATTCACCCATTTAAAAGTGTTAATATAATGAGACTAAAAGAGATAATAGTATTTGTACACTTGTGGGTTGCATAACCCTTTTAGTTTTGAAAGCAGACTCTTCCTGCTAGTACTTTCATGTGACTGTCACTTTTCATGTGAAAAACAGTTTAATTCCTCCGCCTGAAAACCGGGTGGAAAGAAAGGACTTACACTGTCAGCCAGAAATGATTGCACCTGAGTCCTCAGTGTGTGGTGTTACCTACAAATACTTTCTGGTTCAGGGGGAATGTGTCTGGACTGCTCTGGGAGCAAGTGTCTCGTGTCTGTCTAGTTGCTGCAAATCCATGCCACTGTTAGAACAAACAGTAATATGATTAGTTTTTCCTACTGCTTAGCATAACAAAGCAGTCAGTTAAAATAATAATTTTTGAACACTGTATATTTCCATAGAATTAAAACTTACAGGTCTTATGAAGCTGACTGGCATTGTACTCCTAATTTTTATAAACCTCATTTGTTAACACCTGCAGGCAAATCAAAGTGATGATACTACTTAGAGGAACAGAATTATGGCTACAAATGAGAGCTGTAAAAATATGATGTCTGAATAAAATAATTTTAAAGGAATATCTGTGGGCTATTGAGCGCACACTTCGCCATATTGCTCAGAATTCTGTTTTCATTGTAGTAAGAGCTGTAAAGAGTGTGATACTTAAATTATAGGAAGGTGAGGAGATCTGCAAATTTCTGAGGAGAATGGTAGGAACTACGAACAGCCACAAAGCTGTTTGTGCTGTCTTCAGACAAAAGAATAAGGAACGTGTGTTTGTACTGAAATAGGGTGGCTATACAGAGAGGGAATAATAAAACATGGATTTATACTCTCAAATAGCTTACTTTAAACTGTTTTAAAAAGACAAAACAAAGCTGTTACTGTGTCCAGCCCAGGGCAGCCCCACAACCAAACACTCCCAAAGCCTACTAGTACCTGCCTTTTTATCATTTATTGTTAATACAAAAGGAACATTCAGCTTCCTTAGGGATTAGGGTGGATGCACCTGCAAGTCATGTTTGGAAGAACAGGAGTCTAAATTGGGAGAGAGAAGAGGAGGAAGAGCCTTTCCTCTTGGGAAAGAGGAGAAGTTCAATTTATGAAGGAAACAATGTAATGAATTGCAATGGATTAATTTTAATTTAATCTTTTTCTTATTACACATTGAAGTGCTGCTGTGGAGGGTATTTCTTTAGAGGTTAAATATCGAAAGTGGAGCATGAGGGGCAAGCAGAGAGGTTATGAGGAATGGGTTGGTTCTTGATGTTTGCTTTGTAAGTAGAAATTCCAAAGTTTAATGTCCAGTCACTGTTCAGCCAAAATATTTGTATCATGCCACTGAAGACAATTATGCATTTTTCATTCTGCTTTGGAATTTGGAGAGGTGTGGTCTCGGGCTTTCAGACCAGCTGTGAGTGATTAAATAGTTTTAAAAACAAGACCAAGCAAAGGCAGGCAGTGTGGACTGTGGCAGCCACTGCGGGCTGCCCTCAGCTGAGGGCTCTGAGCCACCTCTGCTTTGCTTTGCTTTGCTTTGCTTGCAGATTTTTTTGTCTCTTGTTTAGATTTGCCCATTTGATAACAGAAGTAGGTGAAATCTGAAGCCACATTAAGAATTTGGCTCACGTGTCAGGGCTGGGGTCGGATGCCCACATCAGACAGACAGAGTCATTTGGTGTGGTCACTTTACTCTGGTGTCTGCTGAGTTCAGAGATCTTGCCTTGTTCTGCCAGGTTTGGGTCTATGTTAGCTCTGTCAGCTGCTAGTACTGGGTCTCTGAAAGCTGGCATATGGCTCAGACACTTCTGCCTTTCCCTTCTGGCTGCAGTTCCCTGCTGAGGCAAAAGTGACCCTGTGAGCACCTGTGATTTCATAAAACTGGCTTGGAGCATTCATAAATTCACACTCACAAATCACAGCTCAAGGGATTTCTTCAAAACCTTGAGAATTGTGTATTGTAGTCTGAAGATTGCAATATACTCTTAATTTTCATAATTTAGAAGCTTTTCTATTCATAAATTCTTTGTTCACTTCATCATTGTCATGAGACTGCTTCGTGTGTTAGATCTGCAGTGCAAGCTTGGTGTAATACAGTTATGGTTACAATCCTGCCTTCTGAGAAATGTCCTGAAGGAAATGATGAGGGAAAGACCTGAAAAAAGGTCTGGTCTGTCTGCATGTGGCCCCTTACAGTAACTGCTGGCTCAGATGAGGGTTCATAAAAGGTACTCTAAGAGCTTAAAAATGTACTCATAACTATTGCCTGTCCATTTTCTTTTTCAGTAGAGCGCTGAATATGTTTTGGCCTCTGAATGTGCACCCTTCCTCGGGAGGGAGAAATTTGTATTGCTATCTTTTGGCTGTTATATAAAAGGATGCTAAAATTGAAATAAAAGAAATAACTGCAAATATCAATGTAAAAAGTAAGAAAGAAAAAAGTCAACACACTGTGGTCAATACCAAAAACAGACAAGGATAAGTGAATCCAAACATTGCCAGATGTACAGGAATAAAGTTCATGTCTTTACCATCTAAAAGTTTAAGGCAACAGAAAAAGAAAAAAAAAGCCAAGCAAAAAATGCCCCAGCCTGTGACCCTCAGTAGATTTTTAACTTGCTTGAGGAGTTGTTTTGTGTACACACTGGGGAGTAGCAAAGGTGTTTGTGGCTGTGCACTGGACACTCAGTCCTGCGAGGCTCACTGTGGTGTGTATTTTTCCTGTATCCTGATCTCTGTGCTGGCAGTGTTCTTTGGTAAGTGGCACTGTGAACACTTGTGATGCTCCTTGGAGCTGAACCCTGTCTCGGCCATGTGCCATCACCCATAATCTCTTGTGTAAAAAGAACTTGCATTCTAACCGTGTTTGGTTCAGAAAGAAACCCAGTTACACGTTTTATTAATGTTAATGCTGAGGCTGTCACCGGGTGATGACCATAGAATAAGCCCAGAAGTAGGATCAGAAGCCTGTCATTAGGATACTGCTGGGGACCAAGAAAGCAGCCTTTCTCAGGCTGCTCAAGGACAAGAGATTATAAAAATGATTAAACACCTTTGAGAGATGTGATGTTTTGCAGAAAGCACGTTTTCAAAGAGGTGTTGCCTTCTTGGACCAAT
>JANRMJ010000002.1:340304-371555 GCA_025584955.1 Alethe diademata | reverse complement strand
TTTGTTTGTTTGTTTGTTTGTTTTGTTTTGTTGGGTTTTTTGGTTTTTATTTGTTTGTTTGTTTTGCTTTGTTTTTGTTTATTTGTGTTTGGTTTGGTTTTTTTTTTTGTTTGATTGATTATTTTTTAAGAGCTCAGACCCTTAACAGAATCAGGAGGAATGAAAAGCATTTGGTGCTTGAAATTTGAGTTGCATAAGGAGTTTCCTTCTCACGTGAGTTCCTGTTTCCTGTTTCCTATGGCTCAATTGCACTGCCTGCAGCCAAGGGATGCCATCAAATACAGAATACTTCAACTGCCTTGCAGACCAGAATCCCAAATGGCATAAAAAGCTCTGAAATTGCATACATCACTTCTCATTTTTCAACACCAACAAGATTTTGGCCCTCATCTATTACATAAACTCACCAATTTCTCCTCTGGCTGTACAGTCATTACAAGATAAAGAGATTTGAGATCCCTGTTTTCCATTTCACCTTTCCCTGACACATCCCCAGTTTAATCTTCCTGTTGCTTAGTTATTGCAAAAATGGGCAAAACCAACTACTGTGAAGATAAGTATGCTTTCTTCTGAAAGAAGATCTACTGCAACACAGAAATGAACTCAAAGCTCCCAGATTAGTGCTAGAATATAAAATAATTCAGCTTTAGAAGGATCAGTCTTCCCTCGTCCACAGTTTTGTAAACAAAGAAGCAAGAAAGGAAAAGGATGAACTTCAATTTGCCATAAATGTATTTGTATGCTTTTCCCAAATAGCCAGTGAAAAAAATAATTTGTTAATTGCCCATGTTTTACCTGTGGCCAGAGCCCTCTCTGTTGTCTTGGTGGTTTTTGCTGCTTTCTTCACAAAGGGAGAAACTTGAATCTCAGTGATGTCAGGGGGTTTTACAGATGACAAGGCATGAAAGAGTTTAGGGTTATATCTGTGGATTTTGTTTGGTTTTGTAATTACTTTTTTAAAAATTTTGTTTCACTTTAAGTGTCAACTCTCCATCTTTGAGGTGATTTCTGTTAACTCACCAGGTATTTTCCTCAGCACCTGGTACACACAGCTAAATAATAGGTATAGAAATTACCTTGTATCTGAGTTTGCTGCAAATGGTGTAGATATTCCTTGATGCAGTGCTCCCTGTTGCCTGGGGGAGTACATTCCTCAAACTGAAATTCATTTGGCTGTCACCATTGTATTCCTTATGTAAGAGTTCCAGTGACATAACATTCAGATTGTGCCTGCAGGAAGAAACCTCAGTTTATAAGCAGCGCAAAGCTAAGCTTCTTGCATTTTTCCCCTTCCTTTTTATTTTGTGTCTTCATCCTTTCCAGTCCATAGGAGATGGATGATGTAAATGGAGAAGGTTCAGCAATAAGACAATCTGGTGATGTGGTGTAGCCTCTCCTTAAAGTGGTTGTTTGGGTTTTTTTGTGATCTTTCTGTGTGCTTCAAGACCAGATATACAAATGTTCAACAGCTGAATTTGAAGGACAGGTTTTTCCAGAAAAGACTTCAGATCCCCTGGTTAAATTGTAAAGAAGTTCAGACTTTTATCAGTGATTAAGATGTAAGATGTTTGTTTTCTCTACAATGCTCAGAACACAGAAGTAATTGTAGGTATTGATCCAAAAATACAAAGGGAGAAGGTGACCAAGAGTGGAGTGTTCTTACCCACCATTCTGCTTTGTATCTTGTCTAGCCTGGGTTTCTCTGGATGCCCTTTCTCTTGCATCAGGAACTGCAAGTAGCTCCTTCAAAAGTGTCTGAACCTAATTAGGCTAACAGTTGAGAACGCATTAAACATATTTTGCAAATTGCTGTTTTATTTTGATGTCTTAATTGGAGGGGTGTCTGCAAGTGTTGGTTTTCTCATCAGTGCAGTACAATGTGGATGTAATTTTTCTTTTGTATTTGAATGTTCATTGTGGGGATTTTGTTTGTGGTTTTTGAGTGGCTTAATATTGGAAGTATGCTAAATAATTTCTCTTTATAGATAAAATGAGCTGAATGGATATGAAACACAAACCAAATTAATTAGCCATGTTCTTTTCTTTTCTAGTGAACAAACACAAACCCTGGATTGAGACGTCGTACCATGGAATCATAACTGAGAACAACGACACTGTGATTTTGGACCCTCCCCTGGTTGCTTTGGATAAAGATGCACCTGTTCCCTTTGCAGGTAGGAATGTACATGAGCAGCAGGCTTGGAGCCTGTGGAGTGCATTTTGTATTTATTGGCATTTGTAAGGAAGGAATTTCCAGTGTAATTTGAAGGACACATGTAAAGGTTGTATCTGAGTACTCAGGTCCTGACTGTTGGCCCACAGATCCTGAAATGCGGTGTTTCCTACACTGGATTTGTTGTGAAGCAGAACAGAATAAAGAGAATAATACAGCAGGCACCAACTACAAATATATTTTTAATGAAAACACAATAATTACACAATTACACTTGAATTTGCTTTTATAGAAATGAATCGTTGCAATTGCCTAAAGTAATAATGCATAATTAATTTTGTTCAGTAGTAAACAGTCCCTGCTTTCTCTCTTCCTGTTCTGCTCCCTGGCTATGGACAAAATGTCTGACAAATACTTGAAGTTGCTCAAATCATATCTTGCTGTGTAAGTACTTCATAACTGTCAAGAGCTGGACAGAAAATTGAATGGAGGTTTTGCATATTTTTGCTCAGGTCGCTGTAAGATAGATGTGTCAGACACAAGTTTGCATTTGTATTAAGTCTATTTTACCTGCCACCTTTTCTGTCCTGAGTCCCTTAAGCAGAATATGGGACTTCTGCATGTCGAGCAAGTTTTCTCTTAAATTCCCTCTTTCATTAAAAATACTTTTTGAAGAAAAGGGAGAACAGTAAAGCTTGATAGCTGCTCTGAAGATCCTAAGATGGTACAGTTGTTAAAAACATGGTATTGCTTAGGAATCTTCACCTTTTCTGAGGAAAAGAACTGGTAAAGATGAGTATCCTGGTTTTCAGGGAGTTCTCATGTTCAGGAAGCAGAAGTCCAGGTGCTTGTCCCAAGCAGCATTTTACAGCATCCTAAAATAATTGTTCTCAGTCACTTTTCCTGAAAGCTTACACTGGCATCAGCTCCTACCCTGCCAAACCGGGGCTCCCAAATGGTTTTTATATATTGACCCCCATTTCAATATCAAGATTTGTTTGTCACTCATGGTGCCCAGTGATTCTTGGCTGCATGAGGATCAGTTCCTAGTGAAAAGATGCCCTTGTCATTTTTCTTGGTTTTTTTCAATTTTTCCTATGACTGTGGGTGCTCCATCTTAGATTTGGTTCTTTTGCTTGCATTCCCTTCGGACCCTTCCAGGGATGTTAATCACATGCTGTTGTCACTGACACTGTAATCTCTGCTGACTGGGAATTTGTTAGCCCAATTATTTTCTTCAGCTTTTACATTGAGAGAATCAACATGTTTTTAATTGAATAGTAATTTACTTTTCATGTAGAAAATCATCCTTTGAAATATTGAACTTACACAGACAGACTGGCTTTTGTGATAAAGGTTACGTTAGACAGTCTTTTTAATTTAGCTTCTCCATTTATTGATTGGAAGTATTTATACTGTGAGAAGTATTTACTTCTTACAAGGGTAAATTATTTCTACGTATTCCCTGATATTAACAGGTCATTTCCTACTAATATTTGGCCTCATGAGCTGCAGTCCAGGCATAATATGGTAGTACTGAATGAACCCTTCATTTCCTTGAAGGGCCTGTATTCCCTATGTTTTTGGAAAAATCTCGATGGACTTTTTAAAAAAACTCCTGTCTTCTTAAATTATTGGAGGAACTTACTACTTCTGTTGTATTTTTTTTTGCTTTAATATAATGTACTTTCATTTGGTTTCATAATATCATTAATTTATTTAAGTTTGAATGGAAAATTCAATTTGCATCATGTATTTAGTAGGCGAAAACTGAAACAGATACAAGTACAACATAAAAAATATTCAGTAGCTGTACATTTAGTAGTGTGGTAATGTGGAATATCTTTTATGGCCATATTTTGTTTAAATGTGGAAATTCCAGTTGTATAAGATACCAGTCTTCAGTTGTAACGGAGAATCAGAGCTCCAACACTTCCTTTATCATAAGCCTATTAATATTTTCAGTATTTTGTGAAACTATTGGAGAAGAAAAAACTTCTAGTATTTGGAAAGTTCTCCATTTTTGGTTGTTTGGTTATTTTTTAAATGGACCGAGATTCAAGAATATTTCAGGGCAGATTCTGATCTGTGCTGAAATGTCTGCTGAGATCTCCTTGAGCAAACTGTAGTTTTGTGTTATCTTAGAGAAATAAACCTTTTTTTTTCAGTAGAACTAGAGTGCCTTTGACTTTAAAAACACACACACAAAACCTGTTGACAAAAGAGCCCGTCCAACAAACCAAACCAAACCAAACCCCCAGACTCAAAGCAAACAAAAAAGAGCACCCAGCTGCCCTGTACCCACTCAGTGCAGATGGGCAGGAGTTCTGCAGGAGCAGAGCTGAGCCAGAACAGATGGCACAGTGCCAGCTCCCCTCCAGGCACACCTGCACAGGGACATGGCTGGGTGTTCTGTCAGCTCTGAAATCTTCCTGCTGCTCTCAGTGCCTTCCCTGTGAAGTGCTCATCTTCCGTCAAGTGACAGGTTTAGGGAAATTTCAGGACTTACCACTGTGGCAGGTCGTGGGAGGGGGAATGCCTGTTTATTTAATAGATTTATCTACTAACTTACACTTAGTTATTCCGTATTTATATGTTGCTAGTGAAGGTGTAGTTCTTTTGGACATGTGCTTAACTTAGTCCTTGTGTGTGCACCTTACTCCTTGCTGCTTGCCCTGCTGCACAGGTAGTTCATGCATTTTGTATTTTTCACCTGGGCAAATAATTTTTCACCAGGTAACTGCTTTGTTACTAAGCAGAACTAAGCTGTTAAGAGGCATTTGCTATTCAGTGATTTTTATCTGCCCTTAGTGCTTAGATACGTTTTCTGTACCCATTCCCATGATCTCAGTTTTTTAGTTTAAATGTTACTTGTGGCACAAGCCTACTCCAAGCTGCAAACAGATTTGGTTTTCACTTATGGAAACTTTCACATTTTTCGTAATACCTCTGCCTTTTTTCATCCCCATGGCTACTAAGCTGTCAACCCCTTTTAGGTGCACATCAAACCTGAGTGGTCACAGGAGAAAATTTCTGTAATCTGCACTTTTTTTTCGCCTCTATCTAATGTTTAACATCAAGGGTGATGACTGGAGAAAAAGGCTTCCCAACAGGTCTGTGTTTCCAGGAAGGACTAAGGAGAGGCTAACAGGACTAAATGTGCCTGTGAAAATGCTGGCTGTCAAATGTGATCAGCATTTTTCATAACTGGAGCATGAAGACTTTCACAAGATTGCAGTGAATGGCTTTTGGTGTCTCTTTATCTAACAAATTGATTGTGAATAATTGAAGTATATGTAAAGTCCTGGTTTTTAAAATTATCGTGGTGTAAGTATACCTCACTTTCTCTTTTTATGCAATTGTATTTTTTGTCTCCTAGTTTTGAAGGAAAGCTTGAAAATACCCAGTATAACCTTGTGAGTGTGAGAAGGTTCAGGATCAGCAGGTTTCCATATCTCAGTTTTTCAAGTCCTGACCCAAAAAGGATTTTCACAGACTGGTGTTGAAATACAACAGGCCTTTAAAATAACTAAGCTCACCATGGCATCCTGGAACCCTTTGCAGACTATCAGAGACATTCTCTGACCCTCCTCCCCTCAGCCAAAAAATACCACCCAAAAAACAAACCCCTACAGAACCCACAAAGAAACTGCAAGCATTGTATAGGTGCAAAGTGGACTTAGGTGGTTTAGAGACATCCGTGGGAGCAATCTCTATTTTAAAAAATCTGACAAAATGTACCCAAAAGAAGGAATGTAAGTTTAATTCCATTTACGCCCACTGGCACAGCTATGCAACGGTCAGCTCCCTTTCTGGTGAGGAGGCTGGTAACTCCTTCCAGGATTTGGCTTTCAGGCTTAGGGATAGTTTGGCTGAAAACAAGGTGGGATCTACTGAATCAGTTTGTCAGGATTCTGTCCCTCACAAAATGCTGTGAAATTATGAAAGGATTTTGGAAGAGACATCTATCTGCATTCCAGTAACAGCAACTATGTTTGATCAGCAATGCTGTGCAAAAATAGGTCTGAAGGGAATTTCAGGATGTCATCAGTCTATGCTCCTGCCCAAGGCAGGACCCTTGTCATTCCTGAGAAATGTCCTAATCTTACAGATCTGTAGTGGCAGAGATGCAACAGCTTCCCTGGGCAATCTATTGCACACTTCTCCATGCTCCTGGTTTTTCATGAAGCTTGGTCTGAACTTGATGTACAGTGGTTTTAGCCCATTAGTATTAGTCCTATTCCACAAGGCAGGGCAGATTATTCCCACTCTCTTTGTGCAGAAGCCTTTTATCTTACTCTCTAAAAGCACTGTGACCATCCCGATCAGCCTGGTGTGGAGGGGGTTTCTGCTGTTCGTGGTGTTTTGTGAAGCAGGAGGTCACATTCCAGGCAGTGAGGTGATGGATGTCCCTTCTCACCCTGGAAGAGCCGAATTTGTCACTGTGCCCCCACTTCTGGGCTGATAAAGTCACATTTGAGTGCCTTGTGTCCCAGTGAGGCTGAGCTGGGTAATTGTACCAGGCTGTACCATTAACATCTGTAGCTACTTTTATGCTCTTGTTAAATTATAGAGAGCCTTTCTTAGCAAGATCAGAGGTCTGGCTCCCCCCAGACAAGTAATCTGTCTCAAGCAGTTCCACACCTCCTGGGCAGATGGAGCCCCAGCCTCTGCCCGTATTTTGGCTGTGCTAAAAGCACTGTGAACAATAAGGAGACAATAAAATCAGCCAGGAAGGATGTCTGAATATTCACTGAACTACAAGCTGCAACCAAAAACTCTCCAAATCTGATTTTTTATTTGAGCAGTTCATAGGATTGTGTATTCTCAGCTGCACCACAACAAATCCAGCACTTGTCAGCCTGCTTACACCCAGGGGCTGAACACAAAATCCCATTTCTCTGCTTCAGACTGTGAAGCTGTCTAGCCTCCTTGTTTGTTTGTTTGTATTGATAAACAGTGGCATTAATAACAGCAACTATCCTTTTGGTACAACATTAAAAGTACAAAAGTTATTTTAAAATTGTCATTCTGAATATTATCGTTTCTACTCACTGTCAGCTGGACTTAGAACACAAGTAAGTTCAGGATGTCCAGAATTGGTGTTAAATAGTTCTCTGTGAAAATGAGGCATGATCAAAAAATATGAAGTGCAGGCAAAGCCATGGAGTGTTGCAGTTGTTTATAATAATTTTTTTACATGATTTTTAATTTCTAGCTTTGAAGCTTACATTTATTACTGTAACTTAATTAGTTAAGATTTAGCCTTCAAAGGCTAAAATAGATCTCTTCACAGTGATCCTATTCTAATGTAAAATAAAACAATTAATTCTGGGGATGCTGTTTTAGACTTAAGGGATGCTTCTTATCATCCAGTAAAGAGTGATAAACATGCTCAGGTTTCAGATTTAGACTGCACCAAAAAACCAGTCACTCTCACAGTGACCTCTGTTAGTCCCTGAAGCTCAGAGATGAGGGGTTTGAGGGCTTTGGGGTTTGATTATTTTCTATGATTGCCCTTCTTAGTCATTTTTACAGCTGTGAAATAATAATAGGCAACATCAGTGTGTCCAAGGAAGACTAAAGGGTCAAGGATTCAGGCTGTCGTGATGGAGCTTTTAGTGGCTGCTGAGGGGTCTTTATCTCAGGAGGAAGGGGCTAGGGAGAAATGAGAATTACATGCAGGCTAGTGAATGCAAGTTCCACCTGACAGATAAAACCAATAATGAATAGGAACGTTGAGATACTTCATTACACCTAAATATGTTAAATTACTTGAAGCTAGAAAGAAGCAAGGAAAATAACCAACTAATTCCAGTCTGATGATACCCCCTTGGACTTTTAAAACTACTTATGGAAAATAGTGATTTCAGATACATTGGAACTGCTTTTGAGTAGTTTTGTTTATGTACAAGACTTGAACTTTAGAAAAATGGGAAGGATATTATTACAGTGGATTGCAACCCTACACAATAGGACAGGGACAGAATGTGACATTTTAGAATCCTGAAGTGTACTAAATAACCATTTAAGTAAAAAATGGTTTAGTTAAAACAGGTTGTCACTGCAGGTGCCAGGAAAATAGTGAGAATTGTTAAACTTTAAGGCTATTCAGAACACAAGAGAGAAACCTGAGTGGGGAGTAGTGGAATTGCTAAGCCTGTAAGTCCAAAAATTTGTTGCTGCTGTTATGCTGTGAGGATGGATCTAGATTTTGTGTGACACTCCTTTGAAACTAATGAAGCCTTGCTGTATGAGAGCCATTGCTTATAATTAAAAAATACACTGTGAACAATGTGCCTGAATCTGCATCTGAAATATGAAGTCATTTATTTCAATGAACTCTTAGCATTACCTTTTTTGTTTTTCAACAAAATATTTTAAAAGCTACAGGAAGTATTTGTTTAGTTGAGGTACTATTTTAGCAATGTTTTTTCCCTGCAATGAAACATTTTATTGTGGATTAAGCCTGTAGCTTGCTTTTTTGATGTGATTTTTGCTACGTAGTTAAGAGCAGTTTCTACACTTTTTGGACATTCTCTAAAATCACAGATAGTTCCTCAAGGATTTCAAATTTTGAAAGTCACAGGAAGGACAGCATAGGAAACTCATCTGTTTGGGGGTAAAAAGCATGAGGAATAATTCTCTTCTTGTGGTTCAAGTGATACATGGAGGGTTACCTGAGGTCTGAACAGGCTCATGTATTAAAGTAACTGTGAGCAGCTGAAAAATGTAGAACTGCTCTACTTATCCCTCATCATTAAGATTGCAGTGGAGATCATAACTGCTTAGGTTTTACAATTTCAGGTAGAAATGGACATTTTCTAACATGTATTGATATAAATGAAATTATTTTTAAAATTATGCTAGCAAGCATAACTCCAAGCCATGAAGATTTACAGTGTGCCAGTTGAAGCAAAGAAGAATGATACCCCAGGGCATATTCTATTCTTGTGTATTTTGATACTCTTCATTATTTGGATTTGAATTACTTAAGTAGTAACTTGAGCTGCTCACTTCTGCTGTCCAGTGTGTGTGAACCTGAGAATCCAAAATCTGGACCCATCTTTACTTCCATTGCTGCAATAACAGGAGGGATCCTCAGAGGGAGGGCTCAAGGAGCAGTGTGAGGACTCAAAGGAAGGAACAAACTGAGTCAAGTAATGCAAATTCTAGTTTAATATCTTTCTTCACGCTTTCTTTCCATCTGTGGTCCACTCATTAATTCAATTAAATCTCTCTCCTTTATATAAATACCTCCTTTTATCTGTGGGTTCCTGTGTTGTCACATTCCTAGGTGAATGATGATGAACATCAAAAAGGACTGCTTGCAAAAGCATGCACCATTCTTTATACAGACTTAGGGAAACAATTTATAATACAAGGAAGTGTTAGTAATTCAACAAGTGGAATTGGAATATTTACCACTGAAAAAGTTTACTGCAACAAAATTGGCACTGCAGGATTCCAGCTTGCTTTAAAAATGAAACCAAAAGGCTTTAAAATGTGTTCCTCAGGTTGGAACTACTTGAGTTAGTGTAAAGCAGCAGGGACATGTCACTGGCTTGTAATGGTTTCTAAATCTTTAAAACATTTTAAAAGAACAGCCTGAATAGGTAATTTTTTATTCTTTAGAGCTCTTTATGCTTATTGGTCAACAATTCTCTTGTGGACAGAATAGATAAAAAACCCCACTTTTCCTTAAACCTGCTTCTTTCCACTCAACTGAAAAAAAAAAAAATTCTGGACAAGAACAAACACTCCAAATAGCCTGAAAGTGCTGTTGATCCCTTTGCTTGCCAGGGCCCCCTAAAAAATGCATGTGGTGCTACTTTTGTGAATCAAAAAAGGGAAGGAGAATATAAAGAATTAAAACTCTGGACAGGTGGTTTAGGTCATTGATTTTCCACTCAATTCTCCTGTTTCTGGCTGTGTGAAATTGATCAAACCAATTTGTTCTCCTGGCCTGTGGTTTCCTCCACTGTCCTTTTTTCTGTG
This sequence comes from Alethe diademata, assembly GCA_025584955.1. Classification (NCBI taxonomy): domain Eukaryota; kingdom Metazoa; phylum Chordata; class Aves; order Passeriformes; family Muscicapidae; genus Alethe; species Alethe diademata. The sequence continues at coordinate 361,384 of JANRMJ010000002.1, read as the reverse complement.
TGTTTAGATTATGAAAAGCCTCTCCCAAGTGCTTTTGTCTCAGTGACTGTGGAGCACTGAGCATCTCTGAGTGCAGCCCCAGCACAAGGAGGATTTGCTGTTCTCAGCTGTTTGCTGTTCCATAACCAGTTATCATACAGGTGTGTTTATAGGGCATGTAACAATGACACCAGACTGGCACGTAGCAATTTTGTTCAGTAATCTGGAAACGACCTCTCCATTTATAAATGAAGGCCAGTGTTACTGAATTAAATGGACCAAATCTTTATATTGTTTTAAATGTTGTCTGATGTCAGGGTGACTCTTGTTTCTCAGACTGAATGGCAGTGTGGAAATGACAGTGGAGGGAATATTGGGTTTTTTTTGGTTTGTTGCCTCCATGGTGGTGGGCGTGGACCTAAACATAGTAGAGTTCAGAATGTTTTGGGAAACAATAGATTATTTGTGTTAGGTTTTTGCAGTATCACACTGTGCCACTCTCAGGCTCAGACTCTGCTCCTGCCCTGGTGGCAAACACTGGAGCTGCCCAGCTAATTGGCTCAGGCCAGGTTAATTAGGGAGCACATGCTGATGAAGATGGGCACCCAGTCGCATGCACACAGCTCCAGCCATCTCCTGGGCGCCGTGATCCTTTCCTTGGAGCTTTACACTGCTTTTGTAATAAAGTATTTCACATCATAGGCCAGTTTCCCTCACAGCGCTGTCTCTTGTTTGACGTTTAGAAAATTATACAAAGATGGAGAAGAACAGAGCTAGTTCCATGAAGTGATTGGTTTTTAGTTACTTCATTGACTGTGACTCCAGTTGATGTGCAATTATCATGGTGGTATAAACAGACTGCAAAACAAACCTACATTACCTTTTAAATTTTCATTTTTAAATTTCTGATTTTTTTCTTGTTTTTTTAAAACTGTGATGTACTCTAAGTTGCTTGCCTTTTATATAAAGTTTAAAAGAACAGAAAAACAATTTGGATTAACAAGTGAGAGCAATTGCCAACCTGTTATAGAAATTCATCTCCATAAAAAAACTATTTATATTTAACTAATTTCCTTTAAAATGATTTAATTAATTAAATTTAAATTCAGTTCAAGCATTTAAAATTAACTTACTCCTGTCGCATGACAAAGAATTTTAAGTAACTGTGATTCTGTGGCAGTGGATGTAATAACCACAGCATGTCAGGCCTAGTGTGTTTCGTTGTTGCTGAAAAGTTTTCAAGTCAGGTGGGTCCCTTTTTAACCAGCTGCTCAAAAAATTTTCTGAAAGGCTCATTGGCACTCGATTGATTTGTTAGTGCCTGTGACAGATTTAATGGATATTTCTGACAAGACTTCTGCTCCTTACTGCTGCCTGCCTTGGAGAGCTTCCCGGTGTGCTAATGAAAAGAAGTCATGAATGAAGGCAGGAACAACGAGCATTGTACGTGGTGTGGAATCCAGAGTACAGAAATGAAATTCAATATAACACTGTAATTAATAGGTGTGCTAGAATTGAAGGGATGACAGCAATTTAACATCACCTTTTAGATGGTTTTGGACTAGAATACATTCTTTAGGACAGCAAAGCTTTTACTGGCAGCTTTCCTGGAGCTGGGATCTGTGTTTCTGCATGGCCTCTTCTCCCAGGGCTTCACCTCTGCAGTGCTTCACTAAAACTGGACAGAGCAAAGGGCAAAATTCTGCAGCTCTGTCAGCTCAGATGGGTGTTTGCCCATTTCTGCTTCAGTCTGTCCTTGTGTGTGGGACCTGGCTGCTGTATGGCAGAACAGCAGCATGGAAAGCAGTGGGAATCGTGCAATGAAAGAGAAATCGTGTGCAATGAAAAGCCCCATACGCTTAGCATAAATTTTTTGATTAAAAAATGCTTCCTTTAATGGAATTTGCCCCAGCTGTAGCCATCTGTCAGTTTTTCAATGCCCTTTACAGAACACAGCAGCGCTGGTTTTGGTCCATCTCTCTGGGAGTGCTGCTGTAGGATGTGCCACATATGGCAGATCATCAGCAGGAGCCAGGGGCTGCTGGGTGTGGGGCTGAGCTGATGGACTGAAAACAAAACAGCCCTTTGCTTTAATCTGCAAGATTGAAGTAGCAGGCCCTGCCTGCTGTTTACTGCAAAGTGCTTTTCTGTGCTGTATGTGAAAGCACAGCAGAAAAGTCAGAGCTTTCTTCTGAGTCCTCAAGTAGTTGGTTTGCTTGGTGTGGTTTTACATACAGGGAAAAGTTAATTTGGTTAGAACTTTCCTTGCCAATGACTGTGGCTTTGTTGAACAGAATTATATGTAGAAGTCACTCCCCTTTGCATATTGATTTTTAAGTTTTTTATGTCAATATCATGGGATCTTCACTGATCACTCAGGGAATGAACACTTCCACATGTGTCTGTCCTGATGCTGTGTCTGCAGGTCTAGAGGTGGTGGCCTGACTTCCTGAGAGGTGAAAAAAAAAAAAAACCAGGGCAGTTTCTCAGAACAGCAAGGTAATTTTTTGAGTAAAAAACTCAAAAAAAAAAAACCCCTCAGAAAATGTATTTAATGTATTTAAATGTATTAAATAAACCCTGAAGTCAGAAAGCTGTAGACCATCCTGATTTACGTTGTTAATACTTTTGCCATGTCTTAAGCTGCCTCAGCACATGAAGGTTTGCTGAGGTGTGAAATAACACTGAAGGAGGGGCACTAGATGAACGAGTGAGGCATCTGGACCACAGGCTGGGTGTATTTGGGGTTTTCAGGAAGCACTTTCTGGAAGGACTACACTGCCATGGTGCAGCTAAGGTAATGCTTAAATTTGCATTGTCATTAAACTTAATCTGAATTTTCAGTAACATTTTGCCCATAGTGCAGGTTCTCTGTGAATTGGTCTGTGACCCAGAATAAGGGACTGAAGTACAGCTACTTTGCTTAAATAACATACATTGTTTAAAATAACAGACAACTTCCTAGGAGTTTTTGAAACTGCTGTACTGAAGATGAAGTTAGTTCCTGCACTCAGCCTTGGGACTGACTGTTCATTGTAGAAGATACTAACTTCTGTTCAGATTGCAAGTTTAAATCATACATAAATAACATCAAATATTTATTAATTCATTCTGGGATACTTTTATTATGAAAATGGGAGATTTTGAACTCCGTTGCTGTGATAAAGATGCAAAAATCCAAACATCAGAAGAGAAGTGAATGTAGATTTAAAAAATGAAAGTTCGGCTTTGAATGAAAAAAGAGAAAGCTGAGTCATTGTTTCTTAAAACTAATGGGAAGTAATTTAAAGAGTTGAAATAGGCTGTCTTGATGTTGGCTTGTAATTAACTTTGGAGATTGATAAGTCAGTAGATAAACTCTAGGAAACAGAAGCCTGAATACACAGAAGGAGAGACATGCTGAGCATTTCAGGTAGTTCAGTGATTGCTACAGTCATAATATTTATTCTGAGTTTGTCTTCATCTCGAGAAATGTTCAGACTCAACAGTGTTTTGCATGTGAAGAAGGAACTGCTGTCTTTCCCTGTGATTTATTGAAAACTGTTGGGTTTGTGATACTGCACTGTGGTTTTCTGCTTTCTGCGTGCACCAAAGCTGCTCGCGTTGTGCTGGCTCTTTAGTTGCCACTTGAGTAGAACTAGGTTTTTTAGGAGGTTTGCACTGGTCAGAATTGATCAATTTTTTATCAGGCAACCAAAATAAGTAACTTAGCACACTTCAGGAGGGTGCACAGAGCACATAACTAGGACATAGGAATTAATATTTCAGTGTTCTGCACTTAAGCCGCTATGTGCCGTTTTGCTGATGACAATGGAAACAACTGAGGAAAAGAGGGACAGGAGTGTGTTCCCTTTCTTCCATTAGTTGTCAGCAGATACCTGAATTGACTGATAGCTGGTGTTTCCACCTCACCTGGCAGCCAGTTTTCCCATACACTCAGTTTATTTTGTTCTTATTGAAGAATTATAAATGCATATAATTTCTTCTTTGAGACAGGGTATGTATCTGTAATTGTTCTCAAAAGGAATCAGAGCCCAGAGGACTTCAGAATCAAAGTTTATTTTTTTCATCTGACACAGATTTTGGGCAGTCACTTAAGAAGTGCCCAGATTGATTACCATTCATCATTTGGTGTCCATCAACATCAGTGGAGGAATCTGTTGAAATAAATGGCTGTTACTAATATAATTGCTGCTGTTCATGTTCCCTGTACAACCCTGATCATGGTAACGTGTGCAGTCCTTCCTCTTTCATATTCCTGCCTTCGTTTGAACTTTTTCTGCCTCGTGTTTCCTTTTGCTTTGGAAGGGTGATTTCTCCCATTTTCCAAAAGCATGCTTGCTTCAGTTTCAGGGCCCTGTCCAAACTGGTCAAAGTACAGAATGTATGTCTGTGTATATCCATCTCCTTGAAGGAAAACTTCTTAGCAACTTAAAACCCTCAGAGTGTTTCATTTTATTTACTGTGGACATTCAAAGGATGTAGGTCAGTCCTGAGAGGCAGCTGTTTGCCTCTCATGGCTTATTGCAATTCTTCAATTGTCTTAATTCATAGGCATTTAATTTTAGATTTCTTGCTATTTTGTTTATCACAGTCTGCACTTGAAATAGAACTTAAAGACACAATTCTCATGTGCTGTTGTCTCTCAAATTATTCCAGATAATCAATGCATTAGGTCAAGAAAATGCAACCTGCAGTGCTCCATGTGCTGGGCCTGAGCCCTTCCTACAGGGGACAGACAATTCTCAGCTATTCATTTTTTGTGCACTTCAGTAGAGATGTCCAAGAGGTTATACATGAAGACTTTGGCTATTTCTATCTGTTTCTAAGTGGGCTTAATCATAGGCAATGGAAATACCATTTTAATGTAATTTGTAGGCTTTTAAAGTTAAATGGAGGATGCCTTTTCTGCTGCACCACAAATAAATGTGTGTATTTATGGTCTGGCTCCTGTCTTTTCTATTTCTCTTGCCAACAGTACTGCAATTGTCATGGGATTTCTGATCTAATAATGATCTCATCACTGCCATTAGAACCTTTGACTTGCACTGTCACACATCTGAAGAGGATTACTTGTGTCAGGGCTGCACCTATTGGCAGTTTCTGCTTTCTGCTGCTTCCTTCTTCCAAATGTTTTTCAGAAAGCTTTTCATGAAGACACTCTATTTATTCTTGGCATTGGAATAGTCCAGAGGCCATTTGTGCACTTAATAGATTAGCTCTGGTTTATTAAGAAAATGGACACAATCAGTTTGAAATGATAAGTCAGATTTTCATCTACAGTGAGTTATCACTGCTCTGCTAAAAGACTGAAGGCAATATGAGTCTGGCCCAATAAGTCACACATGGGTCTGGCCTAACAATTTTTTCTCATTTACTCTCCCTTTTAATCAGGAAAGTAGCTTTGCTTTAAAAAGCCCTTTTGAAGGCATTTCTGGTAGTCAGAAAATTATTTAGTGGTTTCATATTTACTATATGATTGACAGGAATAATAGGGTACATTCTGTGATGTCAGTGAATCCTTGTTTTTTTCAGAGACAAGGGTAAGAAGTGTGTATTTTTAAATTTATTCTTGGTAATAGATCTGATTGCTTGAAAGAGTGGACAGCTGCAATAGCTCAGTTCTGGGCTGGGATTTCAATAATATGTCTCTTGGTTTCCAAAGGGGAGCAATTGCTTCCTTGATAAATAAAACAGTTTCCATGTTTTCAACACTAATGAGGAAAACCCAATAATGATAACATATGCCAGAGTTCAGTTTTGGTCTGTGTGAAGTGTGTGACACAAAATAGTGCTGTTTGGGGAAAACTGACCATCCACCTGCTACTGAGAAATAGAAACAGCCAAGAATTCCCAACCACCTTCCCTCTCGCTCTGATTTTCTTGGTATAGTACTGCATCTTTTATTTCATTCTTATGGCCATGGTTTTGCAGCAAATAAATGACTGTTAGATCTGCAAATATCAAAAGTGTAATGGATTTAAAATTATACATACAGAATTAAATATTAAAGAGTTATTTGAACCCACTGCTCTGTTAATGATGACTCAAGTCCTGGAACTGCTTTTCATGTCTTTCAGTGAAATGCTGACAGCAGTTCCTTGGCTTTTTTCCCAGTCTCCCCTTTAAAAATGCTATATTATGAACGCATAACCTTCTTCCTGTGCTCAGCAAATAGGGACTAACCTTCCTGACGGACCTTATCTTCCTAATTTCTAGCCCTTGAAGAATTGACAAATTGACTATCAAACAAAATCCAGTTACCTATGAAACAAAATGAATCAACTGCTGCAGGAAAAGCAGCCAATCTTTATCACTGCCAGGAGAGCAGGATCTTCAGTGTGGCTGAAAATGAGCAAAAATAACAGTAAAAGAGAGACAACTTCTTTTTCTTTTCCTCTTCCCACTCTGTGTTTTCTTCTCAATACTGATTACCAATTCTAAGTGTGCAACCATCTGCTGCAGCCAGCAGTAATATCCAAGAAAGTCTGAGCTGGGATTTGAATCAGGATGAGTGGCAGCTGCAGGACATGGAAATCTTGGGTACTGTAAATGAAATAGTTCCCCTGGTTTGGAAGTTCATTGTTCATTGCACACCAGTATTTAAATACTTAGCTCAGCCCTCTAGGGCACACAGGAAAGAGCTCCCAGCTCTTCCCAACGACTCAACTTGTACAAAAAGTTCCATTTGCACATCTCTTGGCCTCAAAGACACATGGGCCTGAAATTTTCAGAAGAGGTAGATGCTCTTCCCTGCTGCTAAAGATTTACTCCACATACTGAGGAATTGCTTTGGATATAAGCTCAAGACTACAGTACCAAAGTACCTGAGGGAATGAGAACAAATTCCAAGTTATGAAAACTGAGGAGGAACAAGAGAAGAAGGTCCTGCAGAGCAGGTGTTTTTTGCAGAGTTTTGAAGGGGACGGGGCAGTGAAACTGCTGGGTTTTGTTTTTTTTTTCCTTTTACAAATATCTTCTTGTAGACCTATTGACCAGCTGTGAGGGATTACTCAAGAGTCAGACTGTCCTTTACATGTATCCTGGGATGGTTCTGTGGGAGTTTGGCTCATGTTAGGGAATCAGTAGCTGTAAATTTAAGAAGAGCATCTCTATTACATCCCTAAAGAAACTCTATGCTTTTACAGAGTGAATGCCATGCCGCTTCTGGTTCTTTCTGGTTCTGATTCTTCTTGGTGCTGACACAGGCTGTAATGATGTTTGTTTCCTGTGGTGGTGGTGATGACCCTTCTGCCAATCCAAAAGGCAGTGATTTTGGAGGTGCTGTCCCTCTCAGCTCACAGACTGAGAACCCCCTTAGTCCTTGGGTAGGGAAGACAAGCTGGATTTTACTGGAGAGCAGAGTTTTGTGCCCATGGACACTTAAGAAGGCAGCAATAAATCAGTGCAGGGAGGGGAATTGTCCCAAGGGAGGACTCCAAGAACCATCAGAGCAAAGGGCAGCAGCCTCTGCAGGTGGGCAGCTGCTGCTTTCAGCTTCTTCTCTCTTTAAACTCTTAAAGGGCTTCACTGTTCCCTTTTAGGATGAAAAGTTCCCTGAGTTTCTCATACCATATTTTTTAATTTCCTTCAACAATCCTGTGAACTTGGATGTGAATCTGTAATGTCCAGGGTGCTTTCTATTCCTCTGACTGCTTCAAATAACCTATTTCTATTACCTATTGTATTATTTCTGCCTGAACATAAAGCCACTTATTTGGTTTGTAATGTTCTTTATCTCCCTTAGTTTTCATAACTATAAAATATTTCCCCAAGCATTATGAAAAGATTAAAATTCAATTCAAGTGCTGAATTATGCATGGTTTTCAATTTGGCAATATTCTAAGAATTTTTTGTTTCCCAGCTTTTTAGTGTTATGAGAAAATATCTACTATCAAATGTATCTTTAATAGATATTTCCTGGTACTAGATGACACAGTTGACATTTAATCCATTCTACAAAGATGGCTAAATATTTAATTTTACAATTCAGAGCAGCCAATCTTTTTGATAAATGGAATGCTTCCATTTATGGTTAAGATTTGAGGGGAGCAGGCCTATAAACAAAATTACTTCCAGAGGGGAGGCAAATCAGTTCAGTTAATTATTTTAGTTAAATGTGCATGGCAGTATCTATCAGGCTGCCAACGTAGGAGTATAACCATCAGCAAAATAAACCCTGAAAAGCATTAATCAACATTCAGTGTGATTAGCATTCTTAATTTGAATAAGGAGTAGGATCCTGAAGATACCGAATGCTGCTGAAAAAAAGTAAATACTGGCTAATAATAAAAGCCTTAAAACAAAGGAGAAGCTTTAAACATCCAGAGTTTTGCTCTACCATTTTTTATCTTTTAGTGTCTGAGTTGAAATTACAGACATTTTATATCTCAACTTCATTGTAGGTGGGTCTTTCTTTTTTCAATATTTGTGTAGATATATAAATGAATGTTCAGAACACATTGGACTCACTTTGCTGGAATTAAAAAAAACCCCAAAGTTTAAGATGCTGATTTCCTTGTTTTTATACTTAGATTTTTGTAGCTCTTTACCTGTGGACCTTTCAGGAGTTGGCAAGGTGAGGTTACTTATTTCTTAAAAGGTACCAAGGAGAATTTTTTTAAACATACTGCTTTTCTTTCTCTTTTGTTTTGAAGTGACATTTGCACACAGCCGATAAACTTTGTACCTTTCTATAATCTTATGTAATCTTATCTTGACCTTCTCAGGCATGCAGAGAATCAGATGAATTTCACTTACTTGAACTTGGTTCTCTAGGTACTCTCTGCTTTAGCTCTTTATATACCTATTTGCTTAAAACGCTTCCAGGAATTATTACTGTTTAAATGTATGTATTCATTCTTGCTAGAAATTTGACAGAGCAAATTTTATTGACTTTATTGGTTCATAATTTTAGCTTTATGTATGGAATGTGTGAAGCGATGCAGATGGATTTACAACTAAACACATTCATCCTCATGAAATGTATAGCTGAGGTCCTTAACTCTGTGATATTTCTGAACGTTCATATAAATGCTTTCATTAAGTAATCAATAGCATTGAGTATTTGTACATAAACCATATGGATGAGAGATGTCAGAAAGTAATAGGGATTATAAATCCATTTTGTCAGTTCTCAGAGTATTAAGGGCCTCAGTACAAAATAAAGGTATATGATCGTGTATCTGGTTAAGAACTGATGGCTGTAATATTGATACACTCTAGACATGTTTTAGTAATGCAGAAATAATTTTTTTGTTTTTGAGTTTAGTTAGAAATCTGCAGGTTTTGATCTACTATTGGTGAATTTGTATCATACCTAATAAAAATACTTTCAGTCAATCAACTCCTTTATACTTATACAAAAATATTTTTTCCCTTTTGTATTAAATAAAGGTTTCCTTTTGTAATTGTTTCGTTATCTAAAGGTCTAAAACATTGAATTAAAATGTTAGGTGTTGCAGTTCAATCAAAAATACGCTGGTTGCAAAGGATTTAATAGTTGGCCACAAATGAGCAGGTTATAAAACATTCATCTCTGTAAATGGTAGTTTGTTGTTACTGGAAAAGAAAATCCAATTCCAAATTTTATACAGCTCTTTCAGAGTTAATGTTTTTCAACAGCTACATAAATTAGGAATTACTCAGCTGCTTAAGTTACGAGCAAATGCCAGTGCATAAAAATCCTCCTTTAAACTTGTCTCTGAAATGAATCTGTGGGAGTGGAAAAGTAACGAAGTCAAAAGCAGGTGAGAGGATTGTTACCAGGACTGTTGTGTTATTGTTATCACGAGGTTTTATTGAGGAATACATTTTCCCAGGAACAGTTCTGGGAGTGCAGTGAACTGTACACACGATGAAATGTGTGCCAGAAGCGGCAAAGGTTCTCCTTTGTTGTGCATCTCTTTGGTGGCACTTGGCTGAAATACCAGTGTGTCCAAAGAAAACAGATTCCAGCATGCTCGGATTTGGACTCAGGGAAATCTCTTTGTAAAGACGGGCAAATACAACCAGTCAAGCATTCCTGATTTCATCAATCTCATTCAATTACCAGGGATTTAATTGAGAGGAGTGTACAGAACACGACCTGGAGGTACAAGCGTCCTGTTGAAATTGCCATTGGACTTGAATCTCAAGGCTAACTTTGCTCCTTCTTGCCATACAACTGTTGTATGCCTTTCATGTGCCTGAAAATTAACTCATAAGATCAGAAATTATCAAGTACCTGTGCTGCTTCTCATGTAGGCCAGTGGTTCCACTGGCTGAACATTCCTTGGCCCCATCCTTGCCTGTTATTAGATGATCTGAGGCCAAGGAAAAGTCCTTTGGTAGCTGTTCAAAGGGTCTTTAAATGAATTAAATGTGGCTTGGCTCGTAGGATCAAATCTTCTCACTTTTGACTCTCTTCAAATAAATTTCACAAAGAAGATGTAACATGAAAAGACTGCTTTTATTAACTGGATTTTACAGCTATTGCACCTTTCCTTGTGTGTGCAGGCACGGGGATTCCTGACTTCTTGCTCTGCCCATTATTTGTTTGCAGCTCTTTTCTGTACACATACACAGAGCCATGCTACACTGTAGGAAGCAGAGGCAGAGACCCCAAGGAGGGACCTCAGAAGGAATTTGGGTTATTTGATCTCTTGAAGAGGAACAAAGGAATTTCAGGTGCATGAAAGGGTTAATAAGAGGAATGTTGGAATATGCTTCTCTGCTTGCAGGACTGGAACTGCAGTACCTTGAAATTGCAGCAAGAGAACTTCTGATCCATTCCTATTTATTTATATTTTATGAGATCCTGTGATGTGCTAACGATCATTAACTATTAGACATGGGGAGTTAGGAACTTTTTGCGTTTCTGTCATTACAAACTGTTAAACAGATGTTGAAAAAGGTTTGGGTTAGAAATATGTTTGCTTACAGATACAGTGGGAGTAAATAGTTCCTTATTACACCTTTCAGCCAGCTTCTGGTTATTTTATGAAGGATTTGAAATCCACCCTATTAAAGGGTTAAAAATCACATGGCAGGGAGCCTCCAGTGTGGTGTCAAGCAATGCAGTTTCCATGACAAGAATAGAAATAGCAGTTTGAAGTCTCGCTCTTTTAACAAGGTTTTTTTCATGGAAAACATTGTCAGTACATCACAAGAAATGGCAAAAAAAATTAAAAATAAATAAATACTGCATCCTTCTCAGTTTTGTTTCCAGTTTCCCAGATGATGCAGAGCCAAAAATATACAGCATTAAGAAAAACTGTTTGGATATTTTAACATCTAATTGATTGTCCTTAAGATGGATACTATTCTTCTGTTTTAGAAGTTTAAAAAATGTCATGCATGTCTTCATCTACACAGTTTTTCTCTGGTGGGTAATCTAATTTCAATGTAACTGTCTTCTGTTTTGTTCCTGGTGTTGGTCCCATTTTGTCATTCTGTAAGAGGAGCTGTTAATCTGTATTTTTGAAGAGCCCATGTTTTGAAGACAAGCTGCCCAGAATACTTTAACCAAATAGAAATGTGTATAGGAAAGAAAAGCCACATTAGGTCTTTTCTTTGCAACTTTAAATTTAAAATCTCTTAACCTGTACAAGCATATTCAGCTACACAGTACATACCTTGAACATTAAATTTTGCCTAGCTTTTCCAAAAATAAATGTAGTGCTTACAGGTATTTTGCTGTTAATTCCCTCATATTAAAACTATGGCTGGTGAGTGCTCTGTGCTCTGTGTGCAAGGGATGCCCCCAAATTCTTGACTGTGACTGAGATACAGTTTTCTCTGGAAGCTTTGGGTCATTCTCAGGTACAGTCAGTTAAATCTGTTGAGGTCTTTAAAGATGAGAAAGGTCTGGAGTTTATCAGTATTCAGAGAGAGGCTTCTGGCAGTAGAAATCTTTGGCATGGTGTGCTCTTGGTGCCCTGTGTAACTGAGCACATCAACTTCACTGGGCTTATTTTTCAAGTGTCAGAATCTTTAAATGTCTTTATTTTTAGGCCTTCCAGAGTGAGAACAGCTTGGTATCCTGTTGGAAAGGTGCTGTATTTGCTGCTGGTCCACTGGGTCTCCACATGTTTTTTAGGATGAGATTTTTCTGGGGGTAGAATGATGGTTCTCTGCCAAAGGAGGCACTGGGTTATAGCACTGGATGTGAGCACTTCAGCTTGACAAGTCAATTGATGATTGGCATTTATTCTGCGAAGCTCTTTTTTTCCTGTCTTTTTTGTGTGATGAAGAATGATGCTCCATGCAAAGGCAAGAATTTCTGCCAATAGCAAAGAACTCAGCCTACATCAGGCATCTGTATATCTGCCTGAATTCTGATTTACTCTTACATTTTCTCTCTTAATTTGAGCAGGGATTGCAGTGTAGGTACCTCTTGCCCTGGTGACCAAAGTGTCCATCATTTGATGACAAAATGGATTGCATTTGTAGCTCCTGCTCTGAGAAGCAGAATTTTTCAGGAAATGAGAGAGTGGGCTGGGAGATGCAGGAATGTCCAGCCGCACATACATGGAAATTTTGATCTCTCTCTACAGTCTCAGTTTGCATATCAATCAGCTCTTTTGAAAACTGATAGTTGTTGAGGGCTGAGGGGTTTTTTTTTTCAAGACACAAATCAATTTTCTGTGTGTTGAAAATCTCTGCAGTGCAAAGAAGAGGATGATTCCTTCTGAGTATATGCTGAGACTTGGTGAGGAACAGAGCAAGGTTCAAACAGATCCTGCCAGAATCACAAGTGGATCCACAAGTGGATCCCTGCAGGATTTAACATGGGGAGTAATAAGACAGAAGACTATGGGCTGTATAACAGGGATGTTGTCCTTAGGATGGCAATTAGTACCCGGCAATTCTGGAATTTCTTACATTTATCTGGACTCTAGAGAATAGGATTTGCATTACTGCCTTTGATTAGAAGAAATTCTGAATTATATTTAGGCATATTTCCCTGAGCGCCAGGCCCTGTGTCAGTGGTGGTGGCTGACAGGAGAGAAGAAATGCACAGGCAGTGATGAGTAAGGGCTGGCTGGATGTTGCACTGAGCTGCTCTTGGAAGGCACACACGGAGCAATTAAAGATCTAGTGCAGGGTGGTAAGAAACTGAGTCATTTTAAACACAGAGCTCAGGGTAAGGCATGCAGAGGGAGCACAGCAGTGAATTCCTGGTGCCATGAGAAGCCCTGTAAACCACTCCGGGGGGCAAAAACTTCCAGGTTCAGGTCCAGGCTCAGAACCCATCCAGGCTATTTCCTGACCTTGGCTCTAGCTAAGTATCTCAGTCTTAGGCTTTGTTAGTGTAACAGGTGTGCTTTATTCAGACATGTAATTACCTCTTAACTGTAGCTAAAGTAATTTCCTATGAATAGACTTAAATAATACCTTTCATGATGTTCTATTTTCTATTATTTTATGTTGTCTTATACTTTAGATATTTATTTTTGGCTAACCTTTGCAGTTTTTCTTAACTCTTCCAGAAATTAATTGATATTAGCTGGGGAGTTGATTAGATTTTCATGATGATTATCTAAGTGTCTAATCTTTCTAACAGCTGCTAGCCAACCCAGTTGCTTGTAAATTATAATGCGTCAGAAATCCCTGGCTCAGAAACCTTTACATATTTTATACATGGGGAAAAAAAAGAGCAGCATTTCTTCTGTATATAGTAAATAGTGAGGCTACTTTCCCCTGAGGGCTCCCACTTACATGCTAGTGGTTGGCTGAATGTTCATATCTGATTTAGTAAATTGGTGGATGATAGCAATCAGGATGCTGCCTGCTTGAGTAATGAGATTCTGATGACTACCAGCTCCCTGATGAGAAATGCTTCAGAACCATTAAGTGCTGTAAGATTCATAACATGGGAAGAGTGTAGTGAGCCCTTAGTATTTACAACCTTTAGGAATTGTTTTTCACAGATTTTTTTTTTTTTGTTCCAGTAAATAAAGCTTATTTGCTTTGTCTGCAGAGAGTGGGTACTTCCATATAAACATTTCCATATAGACATACTTTACAATGTTACCAGAATTAAATATTTGATGATGTACAGCCAGCCCTAGTACTTGATTTAGCTGTTCCTTCTTCATCAAAGCTGTGAATACCCAGTTTTAAAACACCTTTTTAAAGAATAAATGGCAGAGATTGTGATTGTTATATATTCTGTTTATCTATAATTTATCATTAGAATGCCATATTGTAACAACTGTTGAGACTTACTCTTTGTAATCTATTTTTTAGGTTTGCCACTGAATTTTTTAATACATTCTTCATATCTGCTAAGCCAAATATTTTAATATCACATCTCTTGAATGTCAGGATCCTCCTTAATTTGCTAGACACTCTGTAAGAACAAAAACAAGTTAAGTGAGAGAGTCCACTGGTAGAAAAAAATGCTGGCATGATAATTCTGTTTAAATATTAACTTTTGTCATTAAAATTATTTCATGCTTCTTAATTCACTGGAACAGAGAGCTTAATGTGGTCTTATGAGGAACAGCTATTGTTTACAAGGACTGCCAGCTGCTTTTATGAATTTTTGAAGCCTTGCTGATATGGCAGCAGATGAGTTCAGTAGCGTTTAATTAATTTGGAAAAAGTATTAAATTCCTTTTTATGAGATCATTAAATTAATATGAGTATTTAATTCATTTTAAATTCAAAAATTAATAAAAATACAAGTGAGAAGATTGATGACTTCTGCCATATTTTTAGACTTCATGACTTTACATTAGGCTGGACAGTGGACACCGAATGATAGAATAACAATACTTGAAATTAAAGCAGGAAAAAGGATGAACTAGTCTGCTTCAGAAAAATTAGGTATATCAGCCTTTCATTATTGAGTGGAGACATTTTAGAGTCCCAGAAATGGGACTCTAAATCTAATGGGACTCTAACCTGGTGCTTTCCAGCCTGTCAGATGTTCCTGTACACGATCAAACTTCTTGGGCAGAGCTATTACTTTGTGCTTCAGAGAAATGAAGAAGCAGAACACAGCATCTTCATGCAGATGGCAATGACTGGCAATGACTCTGCCTGGATGTCCAATTCCTCTCCTTTTTGTGGAGACAAACTTATCTTTAAATAAAGCCACTGAAGAACTCTCCAGCTGCTCCATGTGCAGTGTTCATTTAGCTGGGTTACTGAATGGAAAATACTTTTCTAGGAACTACCAGAAGAATCAAGGGATGGAGGCCAAACACATGCAATATGATATTTAGGGATGAAGTTTTCTGTATCCCTCCTAAAATCCATGGCAAGAGACTTGGCTGGTCCAGCTCTGTTTGAAGCATTACAGGAGTTTTTTCCTCACAGGAACATCTTTCAGAAAGGCTTCTGCTGGCAGTGCCCTGTATCATTTGAGAGACTGTGAGACTTCACTCTTAAGTCTAACTTGTACAATCTGGTATCCTGTTTTGCATTGAATACAGAGAATAGAGTGAAAAAAAACCTGTTACAATAAAGAAAACTTGACCGATTAACTGTGAGTCTAAAGTAGGTCAGGTTATTTTCTGTCTGAATTCTGGTTTTTAGTGTGTAACCTTTAAGGACACTGTTCTATTTCCAGTTAGTTTTATCACCATACTAATATTGTCAATTATCACCTGTCATAATTTCTCTAACGTAACATTTGGAGCTCACTAAAACACTGAGAGTGTTTCATAAATTTTCTTACAGGCTTTGACATGGCCTATTAGCCTATAATCTTCATGATAAATCATCTGCCTGATATTGTCATTATACTCCTTCCCCTTTTCTTATGATTTCTAATACTAAACCTGCCAGAAGGGAATACAGAAAGGCAAAGAAATTGTGCTTCTGGAATGAAAGATTGTAAATTATAGATGTAGCTGAAAGATAAAACAGAAAATAAATTTAATTAGGAGAAAAAAAATCAAGCAGAAAATAGAAAGATGCAATAAAATGATGAAGTGAAAATTATAGAGAGAAGAGATAAAACATTGGTACCATTCAAACTGGAGTAGTGAAAACCACCATCTTCCTTTTTTTTCTGTTGCTATGAAGTTAAGGATTTTTTTCCTTCTGTTTCTATTGGTATAGATCTCGTTGAGTATTACACTACTGTGCTCTTGTTCAGGCTGACATTTACAAGAGGACATTAGTTGAAAGCAAAGAAGAATAACAGAACTTCAGCAGTGAGGCTATTTAAGAGGTATTAATACCCTGACCAGGTTTCAGGCTGCTAGAAGGCCTTCAGGTAGACCGGGAATTAGCACCTGAATCTAAATTCCCTTTTGTTTTCATGCAGTGGAAGGTTTCAGTGTTCTAGTGGAGAGTCTGGAGTTTTTGTAAAGCAGCTTTTAATTGGCACGACTACTTGCTTAATCTTTCACATGGAACAGATTTTTAGGATAAGCCATTCAGTGTTTTCTATCATGTCCCACATCCCAGTGGACATGTTTGAAATACACTGTAGGAAACTGGTTGAAGTACCACCCTCCCCCAAATAATAATAATAGCAATAATAATAATAAATTTCTTTGGTAAAATAACGAGATGGAATGAGAAAAGGTTTTAAAAATCTGATAAGAGCAACTGTTCCTCCTCCCTTTTTTCACATGTAAAAAAGCCTTCTAACATAATATCATGAAGATACTCGGATTACAGAACCCTGTCCCCATGGACCTGCACCCCTCACTGACAAATAGCTCTGTATTTTAAGAATAGTGGATTAGATACATTTTCTCAAGTTTTGGCTACAGTTCTTCTCTTCTAAGAACAAACCACAGAGTCCCCATCATTTCCAGGCTGCATCACTGCTTCCCAGGGAACAACACAGCAAATCCCATCAGTGACTAAGCCCTCCCTGGAGCCTGTGACAATCTGCCAAATCACCTTAAACACCAACTCTTTCAAAATAGAGCATAACTGATGCACAGGTACAAACCAAGCAGAACCAGTGGATGATAAAACAGAAGTCCCCATATCCTGGCCTCTCAGACAACATCTCTTGCTTCCTGTAGTATTTTCTTAGAGCTCCTGCAGAGATTCATTTCTGAGCATCTTTACCCCTTCATTCTGTGCTTACTCTGCAGAGGGATCTCTAGCAGATTTATATTTGCTTTTAGAAAGGTGCAGCCCTGGGAAGAGTCCAGCTTTCTGTCTAAATAGGCAGTCCAAATAAGCAAATTATGGTTATCTGCCCTTATTTAAGGTACCACTTCGTTAATATTTTGACTATTATTTGTATCTTCTAGCAGAGCCTTTTGAATTAATTGTGCACTGACAGGCAGAACTGAAATGCACATTAGTGTCATTAAAAATGCAGATACCTGCTTTCACTTCCTGAAATTTTTACTAGAAATGATAATATGAAATATGTATTACATTTAATGCATGATAAGAAGGTCAATTAACCTACTCAATATAAATAGGACTACTAAGGGCTTTTAGAGTTTGTGCCATTTTAGGTTAAGTTTCTTGTCATGATTTGTAAACGGACCACAGAAAAATCAAATACTAAAAACATTGTTAGTATGACCATCTTAGGCCAGAAATCACAGAATCTTTTGGGTTTAAATGAAATGTCACAATTTTAATTTGAAGGCGTAGTAACATAGCCAGGGGCAGTTTAGTGCATTAAAACTGTTCTTGTCTTCCGGAAAGAATTTTACCCTGAGGGATATGAAGAAGCTTTAAAATATTCAGTCCAGGTTTCTAGGTGACTTTGGATATTTCAGCCTTTTTGTTTACAGTGATGTTTCTACCAAAACCATGCTTGACAGGCTTCAAACTGAAAAGTTCCTCTAATTGGCTATAAGAACAAGTCCAAGTTTAACAAATGCTACAGTAGATGGGCTGGACCTTTTGAAGTGGCTTTGTAGCATCTCTGCCATCTCTTTTGGAAACAGATTTGAAGAATGGGAGGTTTTTCCCCACATCCTTTTTTCAGTTTAAAGGTATGGGTTTGGTTGCTTCAGCCAAATTGAAATAATGGGAATGTTTGTTGTAAATTGTAAATGCACGAAGAGGCAGGAGTCTTCAGGTACAGAGGAATCTCACATCACGTAGTGCCCCACAATACCTGTGTCTTCTTTCCTCTACAAAACATAGCAGAATGGAGAAAGCCCTTAAGCAAAGGGCTGTGGAAAGCAATATTTTATGTTAACAGTCTTGTCAGCTATTCTGTGATTTCATGTCTGAATTAAGGCAGGTGCAAAAGGGGGAGGACTTTTTCCATCTTGTGAAAAGGCACCTGCCCTTTCTATGCTACATAGAAAAAGCTACCTGGTCTCTGCATGGTGTTTTCAGATGCAAAAAGGCATGGGTTTTTTTCCTTAACAAAACATTTCTGAGCATGGGATAAATCATTGCTAT
The DNA here is from genome assembly GCA_025584955.1 of Alethe diademata. Taxonomy (NCBI): domain Eukaryota; kingdom Metazoa; phylum Chordata; class Aves; order Passeriformes; family Muscicapidae; genus Alethe; species Alethe diademata. The sequence goes on along the minus strand of JANRMJ010000002.1, from coordinate 343,072 downwards.
GAAATTGCAGTAAGCGAAAGCAAATTAAGCCTCATCAGAGACCGAGGCTTGTTCCTTCATACATGCCAGAACTGTCTGCTTTAGAGGCAATTCTTTGGAAATTGCTGCCTTTCTACACTGCTTTATTTGACATCTGAAGGACACCATGTATATTTTAGAGGTAATTTGTTTTAACTTGGTATTCAAGATAAATTCATGTAGGCAGTGTACACAATGAAGGTAAAGGCAAGCATTTACCCACCTTCTTTTACCATCATTAAAGGCAGAGCTGCAGGGGGAGGCACGCATTGTATCTGCACGAAATTGCTCTCAGTACAAAAGCACAGATTGGTAAAGCAAGAGTATTTTTTAGGGCTGTGGTACCAAAATTTAGGAGGACTGCCTTTCCTGATTTACCCTTGGTTGCACTGAGACTGACACAACGAGGAAGGGGTGTGCAAGCATGAACAAGTCTGTAGGTATTGCTTTAACTGCCAAAGAGCCTTTCCTACAAACGCCCCCTTGTGTCCTGCAGATAACCCTGTGTGTATACTGGAGACTCCCTCCACCTCACCATGATGTGAAATGATTCCAGCTGTGATCACCTTGTGGGGTTTTCTCATGCAAAAAATTTCATTGAGGTTTAAAAATTTTAAAATACTAAGCGCATGAAGACTACTTAGAATATTCAAGCTTCTTTTCAATTTATGTTTGTTCACTAAAATGAAATAAATATCCCAGTGTATGTCCTGTCAAGAAGCTGTAAAGTATACTTGGCTCTGTTCAGAGTAGACTAAAGGTATGTGACACAGGGATATTTGAGGAGTAAGAAATTTATTTAATCTTCCAGGGAGCTGTTAAGTATTTGTAGCAATAGATAAAAATCATTCTGACTTTAAGACTTTGCTGCACCACTTCTGTAGGAAGGTAGAGCTCAGGAGGAGTGTCTGTCCACAGCTTTTCCCCTGAACATTGCTTTTAATCTGCTCCATCAGTAGGTTGTTTCCCCATTAAAATGCAGGAGAAAATCAGACCTGCTGTATTATTTTGGCTGTACTGTGAATGTAAAAGAAAAAATACCATTGTGTTTCAGGGAGCGTTAAATAATTATTACATGGTCATTTTATGGACAGGAGAATGCTGTTCTTAGATGAGAAAATAGTAGTAATATGTTAAGTACAAAGGGAGTCAGAGGTAAAAGTGAGGGAAATTTAATGTGTGTCAATTTTGTATTTTCTTTTTCATCCTTATTTTTGGTTTTATTTATGTTGTTGAGAAGGAGGAAAGGGAATGGTTTTTGGAAAAAGCAGCACAGCTGTTTCATAGTAATGTTTTGTAGGTTACGAGAGAGTTTCATTTGAAAAGTTGCACAGGAGTGTTTTACTTCAATTTCCAAAAGCTGTTATTAAAATGGATGAAATGCTATATTTGAACCTTTAAATGACTTCACAGGGAAATGTGTCATAACTTTGCACTTTCTGCAGGCTTTTCTTCATCTCACTAGCCCTAGGTTATAGATGAGCATAGTTAAAGGAGAAGAGCTGTGTGGTAGATTTTAAATACCTCATCATCAATGGAAGGAGGAGGGAGAACTGTTTAAAATGATCATAAAATTTTGAGTGTAATTTGCAGACCATTTGGTATGTTGATTTAGGCAACAACAGAAGCAGAGGGGTGCTAAAACACTGTGGTTTCCACGCTGGCATGTTGAACCAGAGGCCTTTTGTGCATGCTGGAAAATTTGGCTTTTACACCTACCATGAGAAATTCTGTCTGGTGTTTCACGGGACCCTAATTTTGGTGCTTTTGTGATATTAATAATGTGTAACAAAATTACTGTTGAAATAGTTCTATTGCACTAGACATGAAGGTACCCTGGAGTGCTCTGCGATAATTTTTGTGTATATAGTGAATGTATGTGTTGGTTTCATGGGATGCTGTAGATGTTTGTGAAGAATTGATTGACAGCTTTGGACCTAGTTGGTATTTTTATTCACTGATGAAATTCAAAGCTGGGAAGTTTATGTATGAACATTCTTTGTGTAAAGCATTCTTCGATCAACACTTAACTGAAGTTCAGGTAAACACAGTCTGAATGCTTAAATGTGTGCTGGGGGTGGTGGGTTTTGTTTTTTAGAATAAACCTACTACCACCTGCAGTGATAAGCATGAGTAAATACCAATATTTAATGTAACAGTAGAAAGTAGATAGATTTAATATTTCAGTCAGCAGTCCTTGTCTCTCTGCTGCCCATCTCCCATTCCCAGATCCATAGCTTGGTGTACATGACTGCAACTGGCGTTTCTTCTTGTTTTCATCTCTCCAGTGATGAAAACTGGTAACTTTAGAAGTGCAAGCTCTTGCTGATTTGCTCTTTGATGTTCCTTTTGACTGTTTGTTTCAATCTTGTTTGATATTTTTGAGATATTTTTGCTGGAATGTGATGGCCTGCTATGTGTGTGGAGGTTTATGCAGAATAAATATAAAAAACATGCTCCGCTACATCATTTGAATAATCTGACGACTTTTTTGAACATTAGGAATTTTACAGCCCATGGCTTTGAACAGAAAAATGTACGTGTTAATTTAAATGGAACGTATCCAGTGCAGTGTTTCCCTTTGGAATTGTGCTGGTTGTGCATTGAAGGCACCTGGGGGGAGGGCATACTTGGAAGTTTTTCTCCCTGAGAATTGTTGTGTCAGCTGCAGGGTCCCCATCACCTGTTCATGGGTTGTTATCTTGACTAAGCAGGTAGTTTAAGCATACTATCTCTAAAAAACTTATGTC
>JANRMJ010000002.1:298436-325962 GCA_025584955.1 Alethe diademata | reverse complement strand
ATAGCATTTATCCCAATACTTGCAAAGAGCCAACAACATGTCATGCATTTATAACGCTCCTCACTCTGAGAGCTCAGAAGGGAGAGAGGAAAAGTGGCTCAATCCTCTTAGATCATGTCCCTGAACACTGCAGCATTTGGATGGAATGTAATTTCTTTTTCTTTCTTTCAATACACACACAGTTGGTATAAAATACTATTGCATTGAGCTGATGTTCATTGTTCTTCGAAGCTAGGTTATTGCCTCCACAGCTGAATTCATGGAATAATTCAAATAAGTTTTTTTGCATAGTCTTAGACACTTGTACAGACCACTGTTTGGGATTTTTGATTGTTTTGTTTTGCTTTGTCGGGGTGTTTTGGTTTGTTGGTTTTGGTTTGGTTTTCGGTTTGGGTTTGTTTTTTTTTTTATTTTTGTTCATTTGTTTGGGGTTTTTTTTGTTTGCGTTTGTTTGTTGCTTTTGGGGGGAGGTTGGGCTTTTTTTCCTTTTGAAACAGTTTTTTATTTAAGAGTAGCTGTATGTCAAAGACTACGGTCAAATATACTTCTGTGGTGGTGACCTGGAAAGGACACTTGGAACAATATAAGTTATATCTGTACATGTACCAGCTCATTAAAATCCAAGCCTGAACAACTTTAAGTTCCAGAGTAAAGCCAGACAATGATCTAGATTTTAACCTTTCAGTTCACATAATCTGCTTTATTGTCATCTGTTCTCTTGCCTAATGTCTTGCCTTTTCGGATTTTATTTTTTTTTCCACTGCTCTGGCTTCCAGTTAGGTTCAGAAACAAAACATCATCCTGGGCCATGTGCCGTCATCAATTTTTACCACCTACTATAAATTACCTCTCTCTGAGATTTAGTATGGTGTCATATAATGAAGATTCTTTCTATGTGTGAAAGGCTAATTAACTCTTGACTGGAGCTGTTTTCTTACATGGACAGAAATAGAATGCAAAGCCATCACTGTAGACTGGTTGTCTGTTTTTGAGTTCTGCTTTTTCCATAAGGGAAATGCATATTATTTTTTAGGATGAAAGATGAAATAACCTGAAACTGAGTGTGCAGCATTTGATGTGTGTTGCAGACAAGTGTTCTGGGATACACTTGTTTAATTAACAGGTAAAGCACCTCAGGATTTCTCGTTATTGTTTTGTCAGTGCTACAAGCTCTGCTTGAGCCATAAATCCAGCTGTGTTCACCCTGGTTCGTGCTCCATTGCCAACAAATTGGTTTGGGAAGTGAAACTTAGTTGGCATATCCTGGATATTTGGACATGGAATCCAACTCAAATTTCCACAATAGTCCAGATTCTACAGAGCTGTTGCAGTACATAGTAAAGATACTATTTTGCTGTTTGTTGTCTTTTGAGAACTTTGGGAGGACTCTTAGGCTGTCTCAAATCAGTATTTTTAGGATCACAAACAGCAATCACGCACACACATGAAACCACACAACAATGAGGTTTTTCATAAAAGACTAATTTTATGAAACAAAACCACCAATTTTATTAAAATAATAAATATAATAAAATTAATAGATGGTTTTATTAAAAAATTATCAATAACTTAGCAGGTATATTTTTCATTAGCCAGAATAAACTAGTTTCTCATTCCAGTGCCTTTACAAAATTCTCAAAAGAACACTGTGTAGGATCCTCAGCATTAAACAGCCTTTTGATTTTTACTTTTTAAAATACCCATAATTTTATCTTCTATGATAATTCTTAAATTCAAAGCTGTTTTAAAATCTGTTTAAATTTTTGCATAAAGGTAACCCCAAGCTTCTTGTAAGCTCCTATCTGTGTTGGGTGAAAGAATATGGCACTGTACTGTTTTTCTGCTGGGTATAATTGGGAATAATTCTATTTAAATTTGCTCCAGTGGAACACTAGAATTTACTTTATTGTATGAAATTAAAATGCCACTCAACCATCATCTCAGAGTGGCTTTTCATTGAGTGATGCTATAAATCAACATCATCAATGTTTTATAATATCAGGAAAACTGAACCATACTTATATGTAGACAGTTAATTTATATGTAACACATATTCATTGGGTTGAAATACTCAGATGAAAACAGAATAAAGTTAACAGGGAGTAACAGGGATTGGGGGGTGGAAAATTTTTCCTCCTCTAAATAAAGCTTAAAAAGGAGTAATTGAAGTCTTGAATATTCCTGTTCAAGCTTCTCTTACATTCTCATGCTCAAAGGGCATAGAAGGCAAAATGTCAGTCCCCCTAATGGGACAGAAATCTCATGTTCTGTACAAATCAGAATGAATTCTCTTGGCACTCAAGAGAAGAAGTATTGGTGCAGTGAGACTTGACCTTCTGCATGAAAGATGGATATCAGTAGTATTTTGTTAGTTGATATGCTTACTTTTATTCATAGGGACATTTGAATGTATTTGGGATGTTTGAATGAATAGTTCTCCCTTCAGGAGTAGAATGTGACCAGCAGCAGCCCCAGGTTAATGTGAATGTAGCACTCGTGGTGTTTGATCCTACAAACAGAAATGGCTGTACTTGTTTGACTCTGCTGAACTCCACTAATTTGAAGTCCATGGAATAAATCAAGGTCTTCCCTGGAGTGAGTGAAACTTTGCAAGGCTGCTGCATTGGTTGTCCTAAGCCATACCTGCCTGATAAATGCCTCTCCCACCAAACTGCACTGGATCCAAATATGCTTCACTTGTGGTTGCAGAATCAGCTCCTAAATAATAGCCTGTCAGAAGAGGTTAATTTTTCAGATCTGATACTCATGACTAGACTGTAAAGCATCAATTTAAATGTCCAAACATGTAAAACAGTGTGCCCTAGAAATTAAAATTAGCATGTAAGATGACAGAATGTGTGCTGACATCTAATTATGGTGCATAAAAAGGTTTTGCTCTGCTGTACTAACACCTCTCTTATTTTTTCTAATCTTACTAATCTGGACACTGAGGCTTTTTTTTTTCTTTTTTCTTTTTAATTTTGGGCTCTCATTGTCTGAGATTCCAATTCTGCTTCAAAATCCTGTTACGGCTGATTAGCAATTTTTGCTGAAAACGGTTTTCTAGTAGATTAAGTAAGAATGTTACTCAGATTCTGTCTTGTCTGCATTTAAACATCAAGGCCTGAGAGGAATCTTGAAGCCAAGTTTCCATATCCTGTACTGTGCCTCCTTAGCTGCTTTTTGGACAGAGGGGCAAGCAACACCACACAGGTTGGGAATAAAATCTCAGGGAAACAACGTGGACAGGAGGGCGTCTGATAGTTGCATTTCATGGATTTAGCAATAGCAACAACAGCTAAACAAAATACCAAACAGAAGAGAAAGGTCAATTCAGATATGAAAAATTAAATTGGCCATTTGAAAGTGACTCCAAGGAAGTTAAGTGCAGTTGGGTACTGTTGGCCAGCTGGGACAGATTTGATTCAGCTTGCACTTGGAAATGGACGCAAGTTTCAGGTGCAATTTGCTCTGTGTTCAAAGATGAGTAAAGAGGGTTTTTTCCAAATGTAGTTCAGGAGCTGTAGTATCTATGATTACCGATAGAAATGCAGTTTTACCAAACTGATTTGAGTATCAATGTTTAGAGAGAAGCCTGGCTTTATGAATGTTACTTATAAAATTCATAGACATTATAATTTAATTATTGCATTTATTGTGTTCTACAACAGCAAATTGAATTTCCATGTTTTCTGTTGACTTCATGTAGAAGTGGACTGGCTTGCCACTGTGTTGGCTGAAATACTTGCAGTAAATACATGCCATACTGTTATCCAGTGCCTGGAGCAAAATAAATTAGAAACAGTAAAGAAAAAACCCAACCACCATTTCAATATATAATATGTATTCTTCTACTTATTGTCCGTGTAAAAGAATATATGGCTATAGGGCCATATTTTAAAAAGTGTCTCTTAAAGCTTATGAACTTGCATAGTACTAAATGTGTGTATTAGACATGTTCCAATTGTGCTGGATATTTCCAGACTTCATTGAATACCAGCCAGTGTGTAGCTGAGAACTTGTAATTCAAAGTGTTAAATATCTCTGAGGAGCTGCACCCAGTTACAGTCAGTAAAAGCTGATGCTGCTTATTTGTGGAGGGAATCCTCTGCAGCCCCCATCCTCCACATGACTGTTCCTGGCTTTCATCTTGTTGGGATTTAATCCAGTGAACTCCCATGCAACAGCAGCTAGAAAAATCCACATGTTCTTTAGTATGATACTGGCATGTATCAATCCAGCTTCCCTGTGCCAGGTCCTTAAAATTGCATTCACTGAACCACAAGTTTATTTTGACCTTGGTCATTCTGTTGTTTATTTCTATTTTTGTTCAGTTTCTCCTAGGAAAATGTTATTAACGGCTTCTCCTTTTTTTTTTCTATTCTGTTGTTTCCCAGGGTTGTGCCTTAAATACAGATTAAATGACAATATTTACAGTGTCTGATGGGGCTTGAAAAGCTGAGGTTTATCCTCTTTTATTAAGACTTCCCTTTTTATGTAAAGCTGGGAAGAAAAGAGGAGAAATAGAAAAAGAAAACCTTCTTCCCAGAATCCCACCTGGGGTCTCAGAATTTGGTTCCCTTTACAATATTTTTACGCTTTTAATTCACTTGGAAAACTTTTTTCTCATTAATTTCTAGACCACAGCTTTGATACAGAAAAAAAATCTGTCTTCTGTAGGAAGATTGCTATTAGGTTTACTTGGTTTTCTTACGTGGTTTTGTTTAAAAAAAAAAAAAAAAGATAGGGAGACTAATGGTGGTCCAGTTCTTTTTTGTTGGTACAGAATTTTCTCATAATCCTTTTAAAAATCAATGTATAAACCTGTCAACTGAAAATTAGTATACATATCCCTATATCTTTGTATATATCCACATGTTCTCTTCCTTTCTTGATTTAATAGAATTAGGTATTTTTTTGTGTTTTATATAATACAGTGCAATTTTTCCTTTGATCTATTGCATTTACAAAGAAAGTGCAGCACAGATGTGATCTGGAAGCATATAAAAGAGGATGTAGAAACTGGCAGAATAAATGAATGTTGCCTGCTCTTTTTTGGGGTGCGTGTAAAGCAAGCTCAATTCAAAGAAGTGTTTGGATGGCAAATTTTGCTTTAATTATCCTTCCATCTTCACTGGGTGGCCTTTTCCTATTCAGAACTGTCTCCTGAGAGAGCTGACTACTCTGATTTTTATTATCTCTTTATTATTTTTGTTGTTTTGGTAATTTATACTCTTAAGGCATTTTACCAGATTTTGCCAAATGCTTAATGTTCATTAACATCTGGTTGTTTACCAGATGTTAATGAAATGGACAGAAGCCATGATTTTTTAAAATTATCCTGTTCTGCCGACCTCTAGAAATAGTTTAGAGCTGTTGTAATTCAGTACTTAGACAAAATTTGAGAATAGATGGTGGTTTATATCCTGTATTTAGAATTTTTACAGATGGGAGAAACAACAAAAAAATAATCAGAATATTTTTTTCAGTACCTGTGAAAGCAGGTGCATCCTGCACTATGGGCAAGAGGGGGAAAATAGCTCTCTTATCAATCAGATTTAGATTGATATGGTTGATGTAGAAGTAAATCAATGTAGTTTATTGAATTCTACAGTTCTCCAGACTGTGGGATGAGTTCAAAGTCTAATCCCTATATATCTAATTATTCAGTAGCTCTAGATTTTATGCAGGTTCATTCTGTGATGGCAGTTTTCTACTTTAAATGCAGTAGTTCCATCAATCTTGAGTTGTCCTTCCTGGTCTCCTGAGACCAAGGTGGTGACAGGAGGGACAGGGAGGGATGAGCCCAGGCTGTGGGCAGGCAGGAGCATCAGGAGCAGGAGATTTCCTGGTTGGGGAATGCTCAGGTGAGGTCTGCACTGTCCAAAACGAGTACACTGCTCAAGAAGGGGTTTTTTATCACTTTCTTCCTTTGCTGTGTTTTGTAGAAATATTGAAATAGTTGGTGAGGTGGGAAATTGAACTCTTCCTCTATCCCAAGCAAATGCCTTTACTAGTGAACTATAGAGAGTATTTATCTTTCTCCTCAGAATCAGCCAAATAAAACCAACTTTAGCTGAAGAATTTATAAGAAAAAGAGAATTACACTGAGCCCAGTGCTGACAGGCTGAGAGATTTCACTTGGAATGCAGGAGTTCAAAGTTTTTCATCTGGGTCAGAGGTGAAATATGAGATTGAGTTATTTATGCCCAGAATTAATACGATGCTTTTTACTCCTTCCCCTCCTCTCTCTCTCTTTTTTCTTTTTTTAGGCATATACAGATTTGCCAGAGGAAAAGCTAAAAGATAGGAAGTAGTATTACAGCATCAGCTTGCTAGAATTTATTTATTTGCATCTGCTCAAAAATGGTTCTTTTTAGATTGAGCTGTGAGTGATACGTGATGGGGAGGTGGAAACTGGAATACAGTTAATATTCCTTGTCATTCCATCCATTTGGAAGTAGAGAGCTATGAGTAAAAAATATTCTGTGTGTATGATGTCATTGTTCAGGTCTCAAAATAGTGTGAGATTATACTTTTATTTCTAAAAAACAACAGAGTTCATAGGATCTTTATTCAGATTTTTCAGCCTGATTTGAAGAATTAAATGAAAGATGATAAGAAAGGAAGTTAATATTTTTAAAATTAGTTGTTTCCTAGAGAAGTGTTTTCATTTCTGGATGGAATTTAATAAACTATTTCATAGAATGTCACTTTGGAACAACCTCTGTGCTATGGTCGTTAAATTGTATTATTTTTTTCTGGTCTCTTTGCAAGAAGGAAAATGTCATTTTGAGTCTCTAAAACCTAGGGAGTGCTATTTTAATGGCAAAAATGGTAATAAAGACCTGAAGAATCTGAACTGAGGTCTCACTGATGTACTAAATATAATTTTTTAGGAACGAGGTTATGTCAAAGTAGAATGCGCAGTCTCTAGAAATAACTATTTTCTCTGTTCTCAAAGAATCCCTCAGAGAGCTCATCCACAAGGAATTTACTGTAAGACTGTGATCTCCATCTGTTCCTGATGGATACAAGCACCTTCCTTCTCTCCTGTGCCATCAGAGCTGTGATACTGAATTGGAGAAGTGTTCTAGAACAGTATTTCCAGGCTTTACTCTTGCAGTCAGTTTGGAATTGAGTAAAAAGATGCCACGGTTTTTTGGAAATGACTGCTTAGCTGTGCCAACTTTTTAACCAGATATGATCACAAATGTCCCAGGAAATTAACAATTCCAGTAGTAAAGAGAATTGGTGTATTGTGGAAAATCCTTGTGCTGCGTAATAGTTTGTTTATCAAGCCATCTGTTCTTTGGTACGGGCACATTTTGGAAAGGGACACTTTACTTGTCATTCCAGCATCCATCGTTGTGGCTAATCTACTGCACTAATTAAAGATCGGCTTTATAAAATAAAAATATCTATCATACAAACCTGGAGCCCAGCTCTCCCTTTGCTGTGCAGGACCACATGGCAGGAAATTTCTTCATGGATTTCAGTGCAGATTTTCCTTCCCACTTGTTCTTTAGTGCGAGGGTGATTTAAGGCAGTGGCACATGCAGCACTGTCAGCAGTCTGTTCTCTGGTTATTTAGTGCAGGCCAGGGCACACACATTTCTGTGCAGCAGCACCTTGAGTGCCATCTGTGCCTCTGGGCTGAGCTGGGTGCTGGGGGCACTTTGGGATTATGGCATTCCTGGATCCTGAGCTTTGCCTCCACCAGAGCCACAGCCTGAGGCCTCACATGTTGTTGTTCAGCACCTTCTAACACTGACTTAAAATTTCATGAGATTCAGTCCAGTTTTGGAGGCTTTTGGATTTCTGAACTTGCTTGTGCGGTGACTACAGAGCTCATGCATTTGGGAATTTGAACTGCTGCTCCTTAAAAAAGGAGGGGAGACCCTTTCTTAGTGGAGATGGGGAAGAATCCTTCTGCAGCACCTTTTCACATCCAGCAGGGCAGATTCTCATGCTGAAGTGCATTGATTCTGATGGTTTTTTTGGAACGTGGCAAGAACGTTGTTCAGTCCGATAGTTGAAATGCTGACCATCTCCTAAGTGTATAAAATATTTTCGTGCTGGGAAATCACAGGGCTTGGAAAACATGTTCAGCATTTTTACATACAGAGAGATCAGATGATGTTGATTCCTTTGGTTGCCTCACCTTTGCACTGTGAATGAAGGATCTTTGTCTCCCTGCAGAGGTGGAACCCCTGCTTCAGCACACCCTGAATGCACTTGGGGAAACAACCACGACTAAATGTTTTTCTGAATAAGAACCTTACTGAAATAATTACAAATTTTGTCTCAGTGGAGGATAAATTATTTCCTATTACCTCTTCTCCATCTCTTCAAGCCTGCCTCTGTCCTGTAAATCTTGCCATCTGCCTTGGATGTTTTGCTGCACTATGGTCACATCATCATTGATTTGCTCTTTGGGGCTAAACAAAGCCAAGTAGGACAAATTGTATTGCTGCCTACATGCTTTAATCGGTGTCTTTCTTCACATCCCCCAGCTTGTGAGGCACTGCAGTGGCTATAGGTGGGTGGGGAATGGACCATTTCCTATGATACAGATTTTGTCTTCCTGATATTATGAGCCAACACGTGCCATCCCTGCGATGTGCTGCATATGATGAGATCTTTAGCACAGAACTGCCTAAAAAAATGCTAAGCCTTCCTCAGGAGAGTACACACTTTAGGATTAAAAGGTGAGTGCTCTAACATTCAGATATAAACCAGCTTTTCTTTCGAAGCAATGTGTCTTTAAAACCCCCTGTGTTTTAGTAGCAGACCAGTAATTGCAGTGATTTTATTCTTTCTCACTTCCCCCAGTCCTTCTTATTAAAATAAATTAATAAATTAGAAAAAGCAGATTGTAATGAGAAGAAGAAATGGCTTTAAAATGAAGATCATTCTTCTTGGAATGACATTTAGCTTTGTATCCTTTGAGATTACACTAGAGAAAAATGGGCAAATCCCTGTTCTGCAGCTTTCTGGAATTGGAAGTGGCTCTGGATCTCGTGCTGTGCACATTTGTAGGGCAGTCCTGAGCCCAAACACTGCAATTCTATCGTTGCTGGTAAAAGAAACAAACTATGAAAGAATTACAGTGAGACAAGTCCCAGAGGAAATGACCAAGTGATTCTGAGGGGTGGGAAGTGGCAGCATGGAACACAACTTGGCTTTTGGCATCAGCTTTGAACCTGCTGGTGATGGGAACTGAAGCATAGGGAAGATGGGGGCAGGCTCCTGATGGGAAATTAAATGGTAATATGAAACTAAATTGTACATTTTAAGAAGTAATTCCTGTAGCATAACATTTCTCTTTCTGGAATGTGCCAGGAAATTTATTAGGGAATTTTGGTTATTTAATGCTCGTAGGGTACATTTGCACCTATTAAGCTTCTCAGATAGAGTTGACTAATTGATATTAAATACTGCTAAAAGCTAAGATTTGTCCTTGTTTCCTGCTAATTTCAAGGTAGTTGAAAAGAGGCAGCTAAGTAGCTAAAGATGAAAAACACCTTTTCCCCTCTAGTGTTCTGTGAAAATGACATGATAAAACTAAGCTTTTCATTGTTCTGGGAACGCTTCATACAATGTGTTTGAGATACATTTTTTTAAATTTATTTTGAACGTCAAACAAAATTAATTAACTGAAAGGCTTTGATGAAAAAAAAAAATCTCATTTTGATACCAGCAAAGTTATATGGTAGTATTGTAAAAATGCTAACATCAGAATGTTCATTGCATTAAAGAAAATTGATGAAATATAGTGTGAATCCCATCCTTTGGCAGCTGTTATATTTTAATGGCTCAATGACCCTGAAGAATCTTTATTGCATAAGTACTCTTTAGCTGTCCCTCCTGTTCCTTCTGTTACTCTTCCACATTGCTGGGGGAGAGAAACCCCACAGAACTTTAAATAAGTGTTATTATCATGGTGCAGCAAAGACAGTTTCATGGCAGCAGTGAAATTAATTCTATTCCTATTAATGAATGCTGTTTAAGTAATTTTCCTCAGTAATCATTAGGACTCACATCTACATCTTTCCAGTGTGGGAAAATGTGATAGGGCTCATTGGTAAATGCAATTAGGTGCCATCCATAGGAACAGATAAAGGCTCGTGCAGGGAGCTTGCAGGGAGGTTGTACAGTTCCTGCCAGATTCTGATCTCTTCAGGATTTTACATTGCTCTGGAGATATTTTTTGGTGTGGCATTCAGGATGATGTGTGTGTGCTGCTTGGTGTGGCTCAGTGCTCACAGGAGTTGCTGCTGGGTTTGCTTTGAGTAGAGGTGTTCACTGGGAGCACTGCTCCAGCAGGGATGTTCCATGTTCCCCTGGAAGCTGGACAGAGTTCCTGGGAAACTTTGCAGCACAAGCATGAACGTGCAGTGACACAGACAGGACTTGGTCACTTTTTTAATGCTGGCAGCAGAGCTCTGACTGCAGATAAACTTTGTGCTCCCAGCACCTTGCTCTGACGTTCTGTCCAGGAGTGCAGAGTTCTGGGGACAAAAGGAAGTCTCCCTTTCTCTGAGCATCACCTGTGTTGTCACCTTTTCTTCCTGGCCCAGCAGTGGTGCAAAAGTACCCTCCAGTACAACCTGATCATCAGCAGTCATGGAAGCCAAGCACTGAAGAGGGCCCAGGACTTGGGTATTCAGAAGGTACTGCTCTGCTGTCATTGCACTACCACAAAACCAGTTTAATTAATGAGGATAATACAAGAAACTCAAATGAAGAGGCAGAACTAAGTGGAATACAAAGCAGCTGTAAATCAATAGCAGTCAGGTTGCATTATGAAGGAGTTGTGAGGTGCTGTTGTTCAAGGTCTGTCAGTTCCCTAAGCAAACTTCTGTTTTCAAGGATTTCCAACTAAGTATAATGTCAGCTTTGAAACTTGCAGCTTGAATACGGAGATTTAACTTACAGTATCTGGGAAAATACAAGGATAATCAGAGAAGCAAACATTTTATAGAGAATTCATTTTATTTCGAGCCTGCCTCGTCGTCTCTAGCCTTGATTTTGAAGGGAATGTAAGTCAACCAAGACCTGCCACTGAGAAGACAGACCTCATAGTCTAAGAAAGAACTGATTTTCAGAATCAGATTTTGCAGCTGGCGTGCCTTATACAACTCCGTAAGAATTTGACTTTGCCTAAATGGGAATATATAATCTTCAGGGAAAAGGGGAAAATAATTTTAAATGCTTTATTACTAGCTTTTACATGTCAAATTTTATAAGGCCTCATAAGCATAAAGGCATGTACTCAGATATTTATAGATCATTTGAAATATCGAACAATAAATCAAAGCACTTATTTTAAAAGATCAGAAAATAAAAAATAAACCTGTTTTCAGTGGGGGTGTTTTGGTTTTGTTTGTTTTAAAGAAAAAAAAAAAACCCTAATTTTTTGTTGAATCATTAAGTGTAAGCTTGAATTTCAGTTCAACTACTTATGCTTAGATTTGCATTCCAACTCCGGTTAATATTTGCCTTAGTACAAAGCACACACTAGGACAAGATTTTCAGTGCTGCTTGTGTCTTATATAGAAACATGTGCTCATTAGGGTGTTTTGAGGGAGCAATATCTGGAGCTGCTCCTCTAAGGAAATCCATAGTGCTGTTTCAAGACTTATGTGACAGTGTTAGGATCACCTGAATGTTGGAATTCTGTTCACAGTCGAGTCCTTATGTGCTCTGACTCCCAGCTTTTGCCTTTATGTTTTATGGACTTACTAGGAACTTTGTGACTTACTGGGAGAGGGAACAGCTCCCCAAATCTGCATCATGTCTGTCCACCAGTGTCTTTTGTCAGTTTGTAATCTGAAGCTGAAGGTCATGTGTACATGTTTCCACAGCCTCCCAATGGCCAGCAGACCTGGCAAAAATAATTCAGAGGGTTTTTGCAAGATCACTGCTTCAGGGTATAGAGAATATGTGTTAATCTGTCCAAACATTTCTGCTTAATTGCCTTTCCCCCCCCCGCCCCCGAACTTGTCCCAGTAGAGAGCGTGTGCCTTGGTCCCCTCTTGGTTTTTCTTTTTACAGAAACAAATGTCAGCAGGACACCATTTGCACTTCCCCTTGGTGGCAAAGACAACTTCTGGGCATCAGTAATTTTCTTACACATGGATTAACATGACATTGTGTTTCTGATGCATTTGCAATAGATTTTAATGTGTGGTGGCTCTTTGTGTTGAGATGGTTGTCTCTTCACATTTGTGTCTTTAACCATGACCTCAGTGACAGCTCCTGAGTCCCCTGCTGTGGTAAATAGTGGATCACAGAACGGACACAGCTCCAATTGCCTGCATTCTGGATATTACCCTTGAAATTTCTAACAGCTTTCAGATAAACAATGAATTAATTATTACACTGATGTAGTTCTCTGCTCTCGAGTTTAACACATCCATTTGAGTACTCCTCTGAACCTGAAAGGCAGCCAGAAGCTCTGTTTTCTGTCTCAGCTCATTAGTGACCTTGCTTGTTTACAGTTGCAGTTTAATTCCCCCAGAACTCATTTAGGGTGCAGCCTGCTGTTAGTGTCCCTATACTTCCTGGAGTTTGAAGTGTGTGTCAGATGTGGCATTTAAGATTTAACACCACTATATATATATATATATATATGAGATATATAAATACATAGAGTATATAGAGTATATTTCCTTTATTGGAAGTCTGCCCATGCTACACTGAAAACAACTGGGAAAATGCTGATTTGGCTTATTAGAGGAAAATGT
The DNA here is from genome assembly GCA_025584955.1 of Alethe diademata. Classification (NCBI taxonomy): domain Eukaryota; kingdom Metazoa; phylum Chordata; class Aves; order Passeriformes; family Muscicapidae; genus Alethe; species Alethe diademata. The sequence goes on along the minus strand of JANRMJ010000002.1, from coordinate 313,210 downwards.
AGTGTTTCAAACTCTTAAGAGGGTGCTGTGCATGCTACAGAGCCTCTAGTGTTTGAGATCTGTTAGAACAAGAGAGGATTACATCCTTTGTACCTCTACAAATTGATGGGACCTGGATAACCTAGATAAGATGTTCACCTTTTAATTTGGCTGAAAGGGATGATTTAGTTTGCATTTCTAGCTCCAAATTTTAAATCAGTCTCTCCTTATTGATATAATACAGAAGAATAAAGCAAACATATTTTTAATGGACCACATCCATAAGCTGCTTAATGCTCCAAGCTACAGAGATAAGCAAACTGCAGGGAATGCCTGCAGGATGATATTACATGAGAAATAATCCAAGTACACCTCATTCTTCCATGCTGAGGGATGCACTGTTGAAGCAATGCATGTCAATCTGGTTAAGTGTGGTGAATTCCACCTTTGTGCTAAGATGCTTAAGAAAAATTAGGCCTAACCTTTATTAGTGGCAAATATTTTCTTTTATAAACTTGCTAAATTAAGTGGACCTTGTGAAAATGAAGTTCTCTGTAAGCAGAATGCATAAGCAGAGCAAAAAGACAGAGACCCTCATGGAAGCTGCTAAAAAACATTTCTAACCTGCATCAATGAATGCTCTCGTACATGAGTGTTCTTTTTTTTATTGTAGTAATCACTTACTGAACAAAACCCCTTTTTTTCACAGGATCACTTCTTTCAGCATTCTTCTCAACTTTGGCCTGTTTGTTATCACTAGTAATTTGTGATGCACAGGTTTGGGAAGAAATGGTACTCATTGGTTGGATTCTCTCAAAGTTCAAAACAGAAATGTACAAAGCAGCTCCTTAGAATTACAAGAAGAAAAATCCCTTATTTTTCCCTGCCATAAATGACAGACCTTAACACATACTTTAAGAGTAAGGGTACATAATATTTTCTTTAGTAGAGCTTGGTTATTCTGTTGTCTTAAACTGTGGAAAGTTGCCTTTTAGATAAATAAATAAAATAATAAACTGAGATGCAGCAAATTATCTTCTGGAAACCAAAACTCCATGTGTGATAACAGGAGTACCTAAAAAAGGTAAAAGCAAAATTTTTACCAAGAGGGTTTTTATACAAGTTGTGGAGCCTCTGTGAGTCTTTATAATAAGTACTGCTTGGTGACTCTATGTATTAATACCATCAAAACTACACCAAAAAAGCCAAAAACAAACCAATACCAAATCAAACAGTTTGTTACAGTATTGTGATAGTTTATCTCTGTGAAGTCTCAGAACATGACAGAATAAATGAATTCCAGATAACTCATGAAGCCTGCAGCATCCCAGGACAGTGGGCTAATTAGGTCATGTGGAAGAACCCAAACTGGCCAGAAAAAAATGTTTGTGGTTCATTCCTTAAAATAACTTTGTTATGTTTTGCCAGCCTGGCTTAACACCATGGCACTGGTGAATTGCAGTTCAGCTCGGGAAAGGTGTTTCTGTTTGTTTTGTCCTCAAGCAGAGAAGTCCCCAATCCCTACTTGAATCACTCCAGAATTTGATGGCATTTCAGTTGCCTGTGAGAAGGGGATGATGAAAGGCTGACTGACACAAGTATGTGGAGCATTCAGTTGTACAGCCCTCAGTGGCAGGATGCATAAACAACAGAAAGAAAGTGGTTTGGGAGAGTAAAATTCCCCAGAGGATTCTCTTTGGAATGTATTGCCTTATTCCAGCTCTCTTAGGATTTGGTTTTTTTCTATCCAAATACATGTGCAAAATACCTGAAGCTCAGCTTCTCTTTTTCCTTCTATGCTGTATAGCATAGAGAGGGGCAGGCTGGAACAAACTCATTAATTTGTGTGTTCAGATGCCAGCTGGAGAGAAATACATCCTTCCATCATTGAACCTCTTCATTCTCTGTGTTTCGTGCAGCTGATGTCTGCTCTGGAAAATCCCTTTGTCAGCACTGTAGAGCATCTTCTGAGGAATGTTCTGTCATTCCTGCAACTCATTAAATGCTTTACTCTGCAGTAACCCCAACCTGGTCCAAATACCAAAATTTGACCAATCTGTGTTTGTAATCCAGATACATTCTTTGAACTACTGATAAACAGAACCCCAAGTGTAGAAAATTTGCATACAAAATCTGGTCTTCAGTCTCTATAGCTAAGGCATTCATCTAGCAGGATTTTCCTGCATGAATTAGGGCGGAAAAGGAAATCTGAAATATTTAATGAAATTTACACTTTGAAAAAATAGCTAAATAAATACATTCATAGCTGAGTGAGCTGCTGTACACATCCTTGATACAAAAATTATGTCTAGTGTGGAGATGAAATATGCTTGAATCTCCCTAGTTTGTTGAAAATATCTGGCCTTATTTAAGAACTTCTCTCAGCTCTTGCTGATTCTGTCACACCCTCTAATAGCCAGTCACCCTCTCCACAAGGGGGAATTCTGGCAGTGTTAGCTCCAGATATAGCCTGTGAATATTCTATACTCTGAATTCCTATGCCTGAAGGAACAAAATTATTGTCTTGCCATTTTCAAATCTGTTGCTGCATTTCTTATTATTTGTTTGTCTCATGGACATACTGCAGACTTGCTCTTACAAAGTAAACTGCTTGGTTTGCTTTTAAGTGGGTTTGTCTGACCTCTACTGTGCCCGAAGGCTTGGAGGGCTTGGGATTCTTCTAATGTGATTTTTAAAATAAAAATCCTTCAGTCTTTATTCAATTAACAGAGATTGGCTAAGACAAACTCTTTTCTTCTTATTAAATGAAAAGCTCTCGTTTTGTTCAAGCGTTTACAAAATAGGTTCTATTGTATTTGGTGTCATTTACAGTAAGTTTATTCAGGCTGTGAAATATGCCTTTCTGTTCCCTCTATTGCTGATGCTTTTTCTTCCCCTTAATGCAAGATAAAAATTCTATTACTTTTCTCCATGCCTATAAAACTCATAATCTGCATAAATTTAGGGGTTTTTTTTGCCATGTCGCTCACAGCTCTTCCCCTTGTTTTGTTGTGGATTGTTTTCAGTCAAGGAAATGTCCTTTCTAAAATGGCCCTGCATTAAACCAGGCTTCAGCCGTGCTAAAAATATAAAGGAAAAGATGGTTTTTATTCCCAGGAGCTTTTCAGACCTGTGCTTCTACATTGCATGATATTAAAGACTGAAAGGAAATCTCCTTTGGAATTAAAGCTCATCTGTTATACTCACTCTGCTGCCAGAATTTCCAAATGGTCGAAAGATTACGAGGAAGCTCTAGCTGAGCGTGGCTCTGTTGGGCTATTTTCTTTAAGTAATCTTGGTATCAAAGAAACAAGATACATTTGGAGTCTCTAGATTCCCTGTTATCCTCCTGGTTTTCTTTTCCCCTGAAATGCTGCCACCTTCTGTTTTGTGGTTTTGAGAGTGGGTGTGTGAATGTATCAGACAAAATCCCTCACTATCTCAGGACATAACTGAAAAGGAAAAACCTAAATGAACACCTAAAAGATAGCCTAATTTTCTCCATTTGAATTCCATTCATCCAACTTGACATGATTAAAATGGAAAACCTTTTAGCACGTGGAAATTAAAAATATTGAGGTTGTCCTTTCTTTCTGCAGTATATAATGTATTAAGGGGTTGCATTTTGACAGCATATTTCCAAAGCATACATCTGTAGTCTGAATGAGAATAAAAAATACTTTAAAAGTTAGTGAAGGCTGTGTCTTTGGTATCAGGGATGAATGAGCAACATCTGAAGTTCTGCCTTTGAGGGAATACAGGTGGATGCTGTGAGGACCTTTTTGATGCAGCTGATAAAAAGGTTTAGCAATTATTTATTTATTTATTCATTCATTCATTTTATTGCTACAAACTGCACCCTGGATGTTTTTTCTTTCCTAGTTTGAGGTTCGTTCCAGCCTCCTCCCACTCTGCACCTTAAAGCCTTTGCAGTCCAGTCTCAGACAGTCTGAGCTTGCCTTCTTTCACGTTTTTTTTACTTCCTTCTTTTTTTACTAATCACATCTGCCTGGAGAAATAGTTCTCTGCTTCATGTCAAACCTCTATTGTTTGTATTGCAGACTATGGTATTATATTGTATTTTATCTGCCCTTCTCATGTACAAAAAATGTTTCTTTGTTGCTTTGACACCATTCAGCTTAACCTGTCAGGAATATGGATCAAGTGCTACTCAGGTTAAATTTAGTACTCTCAGGAAGAGTTGTCCTCTCATATCTGCTGCCAGCAAAACATCTTGTGTTGCAGTCCTACCATCCTGTTTTTCAAGTATTGTTTTATTAGACGTGAACACTTTTCAAGCAAGAAAGGCTGATTCATCAATAGTTATCTCTAGCAAATCCTGCAGAAGGGAAGCCTGTAGTAAATAATCACAGAGAAGAAAACTGTTCTCCAGTCAACAGGAGAGTTACAAATAACTGCTAATGAGAGTCCATAACTCAAGATCTCTCCTCCTTTTCTCTCTTCCAGTACATTCTTACTGGGACATGGCATTTTGGATCCTGCTTCAGCACATAAATGTCTGAAGTACATCTCTGCTCACTATCACCTGCAGTCAATCACTGTATTCTGCATGTTCACCCATTATTTAATTTAATTACCTTTTTAATGGCCTCTTTATGCAGAAAGAGGAAATTACACTATCAAAGGAAAAACAAAAGCCTACTTGAACATAAGTAATTATCTAATGAAGAAAAAAGCATATCAAGCAGTAACAAAAGCAGGCCTAGACACTTGCATTTGGGAGATGCAGGAGAAAATAAACCAGATTTTGTGAAGGCTTCCTACGCTTACACTTCATTTAGCTCTGGAGAACCATCCACAATAAATGACAGCAACAACAACTGAGGAGGGAGCAAGCCAGTTTACCATTGAGTAAATAAAGCAAACAAGTTCCTGATTTAATTTACTGAAAAGCAAAGGGAACTATAAATTGTGTATCTGAAACACTGATCTGAGGCAGGATGTAATCTCTTGCTCCCAGGACTCCTGTCAGCAGCAAATTCAAAGTCAAGCCCCTTCTCCATAATGTTTAATGTGCTCACATTCCAATTCCTCATCCAGCTCATAGTGGCATGGAAGAAAGCTCTTGTGAACTTTGCAAACTCTGTGCAGCATTAGAGGAGGAGCTGTAATTTTCTCCCATCAAATGTGTAAGAGTTACATCTTGCATTTTACAGGTCTGAAAACTGAGATATTTTGACAAACACCATTTTAAATGCTTGGGTCCATCTTCCTACAAATGCCTAGTATCAAACAAAGCCTTTCATATGCCTTTACCAACTGTGGCAGAATCTGTCTTCGTTAACAGACTTACATTTTTATTTTGAGAAAGAATCAAAAGTATATCCAAAAAGTGATGAGCATAAAACCTTTCTGAATGGAAATTCTTTCTTTTTGAACCCGTGGAATGTTCAGATGGTGAAGTGCAGCGAGGGAGAGACAGAGGCATCTTGCTTTGACACACTCCAACAGACCCTGCTTGAAACCGGAGTGGGAAGGTGACATTCTCACACAGCAGGAAACAGGATGTTCCAGGACAGATGAGGGAATGAAAGGGGGGGAGGCATGCACTGATAACTGACCTCAGATGCCCTAATCTCAATAGGGTAACGAGTCAAAGCTTTGTTAGCAAAACAGTGGAGAGTCTGAAGGGTTAAAATGAATCTAGCTGTGGTGCCACGAACATGCTGTGGTTATTTTCTGAAAAAACCCAACTATCATTAAGGTGCTCTTCAGGGACTTGGAATAGAGGTAAAAAAGGGATTTTTTTTTTTTTATTTTTTTTTCTGACAGCAGTGGCAGAGCATCTAAAAGATGAACTGTTTATAAACACAGCTTCTTCCAAATCCACCGTGGCTTTAGATAGTGTTTGACTGTTTTAGACATGATCCCCCCTTGTGCAGTATTTCCTGGAGGTGCAGCAGACTGGCAGGGATGGTGCAGGACCAGCCTGGACACAGGTTGAGCCCAGGGGTGACAATCCACACACTCAGCTCTGCTGTTTCTCCACACCCACTTGTTTCCAAAGGCCTTTCCCTGACATCCCAAAGGGGATGGTTCTGCTGGGCAGTGAAATCAGTTTGGGGGGGAGACAGCATTTAGGCCCTTGGTTAAAAACAGACTGAAAAGACTCTAGACTGGTACTGTGAAAGCTAAAACAACACAGACAGACCTTGTACATAAAATAAAGCCTGAACAAGACAAATTATACAGACAAAAAAGCTGTCAAAAGCTATTAGAATAAACACATTATTTTGGTATTCCAAGAGTTTTAAAGACCCAAAATCTCCAGGAAAAAGCAGATCCTGTCCACACAGTTGCAGCGCAGCATTATTTCTAAACCTGAGGATGAGAGCTGCATTCAGGGTTACTCAGAAGATGACAAATAAGGATTATAAAAATAACACAGGTGATTCTTCCCATTGGAGTGGCATTAACAGCTATATTTAAGGCCAGGAAGACTGAAATGGATACAGTAGCTGGAAAAAAGGGCTTTTGTTGTAAGTACTGACTGCTGGGGAGACAGACTTAAAGCTTAGTACCTGGTATTCTGTAAAATTTATCTTGCAAGGGTATAGGTTCTTCCATAGAAGTTGTATTTTCAGACTCTGATCAAAGTGTTTTACACAAGTTTTAGCTCATATATGAAAGTAGTCCCATAGCTGTCATTTATTTGAGAAGAGAATGAAAATAGTACTAGACTTCCTTCCTTTATAAATATGGTTTTTAATATTCAAATGAAACAGAATCTTATCCTATTTCTCTACACAAAGGAACACTGACACAATTTCCAAGCATCAAAGATGATTTCCAGCTGTTTCTCATGTGCTATTTAAAGTCAAACCACTAATCCCCTAGGTACAACTGTTAAACTTAGTAAAAAAAAAGTTAAGGTTTGCAGTCTTGGATATTGTGCAATGCTAGAACTAGGTCTGAAAAAAAGGCAAGTTTTCCATGTAAATGAAAGGAGTAGAATGTATTTAAAGAAAATGTAGCATCTGTGAAATAAGCAGAAGAATCAAATGAGCGGGAGATCAGTAGACTGATTAGGACACTTGCTTAGTGAATTAAGTAGTGTTTTCTTACTTGCTTTTTCTAAAATAGTAACTTGCATTCTGTGAATTTTGAGTTGTATAATTACTAGGAAATAATAATTGAATCTTTGAAAAAATTGTAGAACAAAGAACCTTTGAGAAAAATTGTACCGATTCTTCAGTTATACAGAATGAAAATCTCTTTCTATTAGAATTATCCTGAGTTACTTTTAATCTTGAATTACAAATACTTCTGAATCTTTCTTCCTCTTAAATGTCTAAGAAACACAGAGTGAACTACTCCAGAAGAATACATCCTTACCAAAACTATGCACTATGCCCAAGATGGTGAAAACACAACTGCGTGTTCCTACATTTATATTCCACTTCAGTTCATCAGTAATTCACATGCTTCCATCAGTGTCAAAGGACCAATTAAGCCAACTTTAGACAGTTTAATTGACCCCCTCACACACTTCAGTGAAAGAAAAGGGTACATCCAAATGTGTGAGCAGGAGTTAAGAAGCGGAGTCCCCAAGGAGGGACACACAGTTAATGGTCCAGGAGGGCAATAATTACTCTGTATTAACTTTGCAGATAACCTGATGGTAAATCTAGCCATGGATGTGGGGAGGTGAATCCAGCACAGGGTGCTGGAATCAAGGGGTGCAGTTGGTAGCATCCATCTCCTGGCTTGTTGAGCATGAGGCCACTCTGCACATGAGTGAATAAATGCACAGCTAACTCCTCCGAGCTGGAAAGGTGTAAGGGTTTTTGCAGGAACTCTACTGCTACCCCTATTGCAGTGAACAGCAATTAGAGATAAACAATCACCTCAGACACCCAAATATATCCAAATTGCACATACTGTCCCCAGAGCTGCTTGTGACTCAGGCTGAAAAATGAATGGCAGCAAAGGCTGCTGAACGTGATGTGCACAGCACAGGACAAAGAGAATTATCTTCAGCAAAAGTAGGGATGCACCCAAGCTTAGCAGTTATCAATATAATCCTACATATAAATGCACCAGCTCTTCCACTGCATGCTGTTATAGCAATCAATAAAACCACTCTGGAAGTACTTTTCTTTCTTACTAGATGTTTATTTGGACAAAAACTGGACTTTACTGTTCCATCACTACCACCTTCATATTGTTTTTAAACATCCTCACTAGTGAGAAAAGAATGGATTTTTACAGATCAATTCACAAAGACCCTGAAACTCTTCAATTATTTAAACTATCAAAGAAGTGACCTTAAGCTGTAGTCCCAAAGTGAAACATTTATTTTATGAAGTCCATTTATGTGTACCCACTAAAAAATGTCTGATAACCAAAAAATTAATTGCTAAAAGGAGCAAGATAAAAGTGAAAAACCAAAACTATCTGATTTTAATAACATTACAGTTTAGATTGAAATCCTCAGTAAGGAAATTCATGGAAAGGATTGACGTTGCTACTTCAGATTATGTCATTGAATAAATTCGCTGCTTTTTATTTTTCAGGATATTTTTACCTTTTGGTGCAGACAAGATAAACCTCACATTAGGTTCTTTTTTCATTCTGATGCTTCAGGTCCCAGTTGGAAACCTGTGAGGTATTGATGCATGGCAATTTCTACCCACTGCCAAAAGTTACCAAGGATGTTGAGCTCTTGGGTAGTGTGGAATTCAGAAATGTGGACTGAAAAGCAAATCTGAGCAAACTCTGATTGTTGTTTTAACATGTCTCATCAGAGCACAGCATTTCTCACAGAATCCTATTAACAGAATCTCCATAACAGCATGAAACACAACATGCCACAGTGCTGGATATGCTCTCTCAGCTTCCTGCACAGACTGGCTGTAAAACCCCTCAGATCCTTGGAACAAAACTCCCCTTCATCTTTTCCACGTGGATACCAGAATATGAGAAGGATGACTGGCTACTTAGGACTGGAAATTAATTTTATGACTTTTTTCCCCTACAGCTATTTCTTTTCAAGATCCTGCTCTAATGAAAAGCTTCCTCAGGGACACCTTACAGACTGCAGAGCCTCTAAAGGAGCTGAACAGAAAAGGATCAGGTGTGCACAGAGCTGGCCAGCTCAGGGCTCCCACCCCAGGAAATCTGCTGTCACTCTCTTGGGCAGCTCTGGAGGTATCCCGTGAGGGAACTGCACAGCTGTCTTGCAGGAGAAGAGTCAGGCCACAACAAAGCATGTTTCAGTATGCAGGCTATCCCAGATCCAAACTCTCTCTGGCAGCTCTTCGCTTTGTCTGCAAAAATCAGTTTCAAAAGTCAGATATTTCAGCTTTGTGTAGACAGTAATGATATTGTAGGTAATATGAATTTACGCAACCTGCTTTATCATCAGGCTTTTAACTGCTACATATTAAAATTAAAAAAAAAAACAACAAAAAACAAACAAACAAAAAAACCCCAGCAGATATGAATGCTGCAAGTCTAATAAAAATCAAGTTAGGCAGATTTTAAGTAGTCTGGTGAAAATTGAGCCCAAGATGCCATCTGATAGCAATTTGTACAATTCATTTATTCTACCTATTACCCTGATTAGAATGCATAGAATTTATTTTGCTTTCTACCATGAACTGTCCAGGGCAAGACTGACCAGAAGAGCAGTTATAGTAATTTGTTATAATTAGTGAATTGAGGCAAGAAAACTAAGTCTGGAGGTTTGTTTCAGGCTAAAACACAATGCTTCCTTCACTTGTCTAAAGGGAGAGGCATAATTGTCAGGAACACACAAATTTAGGAGACAACAGGCCATCATTTTGAAAAGCACTGACTTTGCCCCCAGGGTATGAGGAGAACATTCTTCATCTTCTCTTTGCCTGCCTGAGGCCTATGTCTCTGATAAGCTTCCAAATGAAGATGAATTAGAGAGGTCCTAAGTCTGTGAGTTTGTGTTTCAACAGTTTCAATTCTGTTCTTTCCTGGTCCAGTCAAAGCTCAGCAATTCTGTCCCTTCACCAAATCCTGTGACTTTCCTAACAGATTTTTGTGTGTTTGCAGATATTTCCTACAGCTGTTTGTGTGTTTACACACCCCACCCATGGGCCAAAAGCAGCAATCTCCCCCTTAATTTAAGTCTAATCCCAGTAGTATAAGCCAGCACATCATCCCATGGAGCTGCATCAAGGAACTGCCCTGATGTGTTTTTACAGATCAGGTAGAGACTGGACAAGGGTTCACCTGCACTGGAAAGGAGGCACAGGTAACAAAGGCACCACATGGGAGGCCTAATCCAGCAGACCAGCACTCTGGAGTTAGTTACTTCTTCTGCTGGTCCTGAGTCTTTCTTCTCAAGAGCAATAAAAAAAAAAATGTTCTGGAAGTGACTGAAGGACATTTATCAAGTTATTTATGAGCATGAGGAAAAGCTGCCTTGCTGCTGCCTCCCCATTTGCCAGTGTCATTTTTGGAAGTGGTCTAGGCCTTTGCAGCTCCCTGGCTCAGAAGTGAATATATAAATATGGAGGGGCTCTCCCTGTGTGTGGGAAGCTGCATGTCTTGGAAAGACACTGACATTTCAATATAATAAATTGCTGGATCACATTTACAGATGTGTTTGGTACTCTGTTTATGCTGACCGTGCATTACAGAAGGGTCTAAGCCTGCAGACCTACAGCCTAGAAAACAAATTAATGTTTAAGGGTAGACAGAAAGGAGACACCTCTTTGGTGGCTGAAAGCATGAAGGCTCTTCTCCTTTTCTAAACTTTCTTGAGAGGAAAAGAGCAAGCCCATGTGTACACACCCGTGGCATAGAACATGCTCATGGCTGGCTCTGTGCCTTCCAGGGCAAAAGATTAAAAATGTATTAGCATCACTGTTTTACTGGAGATAGCACATAATAAAAGGACAGAGAGAGTAGAGCTGGGAGCTTCCAGCAGCCAGTTGATTTTCCTGCACCCTAAAATACTTGCATACTGTCAAATACTATATGAAGTGACGTAGCTTACCAGCAAGGTGAAGGAATTATTAAAATGCTCATAACACCAGAGTAGAAACCTGTGTAATCTTTTATAGTAGTTTTCATAGTGTATGTTAATTATTTAGCAGAATGAGTTCCCTGCCTAACAGAAATACTTAAATAAAGAGATGACAAAGAAAGAAGGAGCACAGCAGTATCTTCAAAATATACTCCTGCAAAATGTTTTCTAGGCATTTTTGATAGAAGAAATTAAAAGTAGGCCCTGTGTTTTTCCTAGAGCATCTTTGAAAAACCCACATAACTGATATTTTAGCCTCTCTGCAGAGATCCAGGAGAGACAATTGCCAGATTGCTACAGATAATATCTTGTTCCATACACACAGATGCTGAACAGAGCACTTGGAAATCTGTCATTAGAGGGGGTCTCTGTTGTTTCTCAGTCTGATGTCATGCTTTTTCAGTGTCATTCCAAATGGCTTCTGCCTCCCCAAAGCAGCATCTCCAATATCCCTCCTTCTGGAAAATGAATGTTCTCCTTCCTCAGAGAGCAGTAACAAAGAGACAGGAACATGCTTTCATCTGGATTTTTGATAACTCTGTTCTGTCCTGTCTGCCTTCATTTTCTTTCATTATGGTATTCATCAGAGCTCTGGGAAACCACTCAAAATGTTTCTTTGAGGTTTTTTTCTCCCACAAAACTGTTTGCTATTTCACATAATTTTACCTCTCCTCAGATCCACTTTTCCATAAGTTTTGACAAAATTGCCTTCTTATTTTTTGTGTCAAAACCAGGAAAATGGCAAAATCAGATATTTTCTCTTGGTTTGGAATGAATAGATGTCAGTCTAATTCTACTGGAAAGCAACCATTCTAACGTTATAATTTAAACATATAAAACCCCATCAAATTTCTTAATAACATGGAGATCTTGGTCCATCCTTTAAAATAATAAATATTTTTTTGCCTCTTTAGGAAAATACGCTTTAAGAGATGTTGAGTCACTCTGTGGTCCCACATTTTTCTTAGTTTCAGAATATCTGGTTCCACATATTTTGTATAAGAGATAAATTGAAGTACAGTGTGGTAAAATCCAAGTCCAAGAAGGCACGTTGCTTATTTCCAACTGAACTGCCTTTCCAGGAATTATGTTATTAAATAATGAACGTGCACATACCACACCTTGCTGCAGTATTTATTTTCTCTGAATTCTTTGCTCAGTTCTGCTTTACTTCCTTCCAGTTTCCTGTTAATTATTTTATTTCTACCCTCGCAGAGAGGTGAGTCTTGTCAACACACCTGAAAATTTGATTATCTTCTCCCAGTTCTCAGTGCCTGTAACGTATGTTAATGTTGCTCTTCTAAGTTGAGAGGTTTCCTCCCAGTGATGTGAAATGTCAGCCAAATGTACATGGAGGATGAATCCTCGGTTAAAAGTGACCACTTCAAGTATTTGCATGTCAGGTGCTCCAATCTTAAGTTTTAATACACCTCACTGTCTGTTTGTCTGGCCTAGCCTTCCTCTGTTTGTCAGTGAGGATGTTATGGAGACAGTGTGGAAAACCTTCCTGAAGTCAAGATGAGCAATGCCCTCCTGCTCTGCTCTTGCCTGCACTTAGGGAATGAGAGAGGTGACCTTGCAGAGAAATCTCAAGTGCCTGCTGTGACCTAGGAAGTACCTCAAATCTTGAATATCGATTGGAATGTTCATCAATCCATCCTTTTTTCCTTGAATGGATCACATCTGGTTAATGAATGGTGATGGTGTGTGTTTGCTTATTGAAATTAGTTAATTTTCCTCATGCAATGTTGATATTTTAAACTGAGGAATGATACTTAAAAGTCTGGCTTCAATTAGCCCTAAATACTTTTCTAGTGTACAGTCTGTGTGAAAACTTGAGGCATTTTTTTTTAAAGTTGAGAAAAGGGGTTAAGAGAACCACATTCTGTTCATAATTTGAGTAAAATTCTGTGTAGTAAGTAGGATGTGAGGCCAGATGAAAGTCTAACAGCTGCTTGCAATACTGTAGAACCACACTCATGTGCCAAACTTTGTTCTGCATTTCTGTCAGCTTTTCCTTTCTCTCTCCATCTGTATCTTCTGCTGACTTGCACTGAGTGTGGCTGTAGCAGCCTTTTCTGTTTCATTTACCCTGAGCACTTGCATCCTGCACAGTCAGCAGGGGCAAGCTCTCTGCTCCACACTTACAGCACAATCCTCACGTTAAATTTTGTGCCTTGCTGGGGTTCCCATCACTGTGTTCCTGGTGTGCAGGCTGAATGTTTGTCTCTTGGAGAAGGATGGGTGTTTTGGGCAGGAAGCTGCACCCCCACACCTGTCCTGCCATGCCACCTACATGCTTTTATAACATTAGGGAAAATACATTTCATAAGAAAGCAACCAAAACTGAAAATAATTTTATAAGGTAACCTTTGCAAGTACTGTCTCCCTTGGTCATATCCCAGGCCCTACTGCCCCCAACCTGAAAGTGTCCATTAGTTGAAAATTTGCCTTCTGTTGTTTTATCTTTAGTCTCATAGAGCAATCAGTATAGTATTATGAAATAATACCTTAAACTGAGCTGATACCAAAAAGCACATACTCAGTTTGTATTTAACTTTTAGGTGTTACAGAGCTAATATAGTCAGGACTCTTTGCATCGTGTAAAATATAGTTGAGGTTATTGATAATTTTATTGTTTCTCAATGAATTGTTAAAAAAAAATCAGGTAATATTTGTTATTTTTTAGTGTCAAGTGAGATGCTTATCTGAAGTTTTTTGGCCAGCTGTAAAAATGTTAGTGGGGAGTAATGTCTCAAACACAGGAAATGTTACAAGTTTATGAAATGTAAATGTGTTGTAGCGTAAATTTTGCAGTGGTCATTAGAGTTGAAAGCTTGAAGAATCTCAAACGTGCATCTCATAGGACTTGAGACCAAACCCTTCCACATTTTAAATGGACAGGGATGTGCTGACTTTGGGAGATCCCGATAAATTCTGGGAGTAGATGGGGTGGAATTTTTTCGAAAAGACTTTTGGCTTTAAGAAACTACACACAAGAGTCATCAGGGCCACCATACAGCCAGGAAAATGCATGAATAGGCAAGTGATGGAGAGGATGTGGATTGTTTTGGTTTGGTTGGATCCTTTCTGAGGCAAGAAAACATAATATGTGCTTACTCTGTGAGAGGAAAGATGGGCATTGCTCAGGCTGAGCAGGCAGTTTGCACCAAAGGACATGGTGGGATGTGTTAGCTAGGCTGATAAGAGGAGAAGATAAGGAGCATATCTTTGCTTTGTGATCTGTGGTGAAGGACAGAAAAACAGCAGGGTAAAAGAAGCCTGTGAGATTCTCCTGATAATACAGGGGACGGAAGGGAAAATGTTGTTCAGTATTGTCTGGGTGTCAAAGGTGAGGCGCAAAACTGGAGAATTTGTCACAGGATTAACTGGTGTGAAGAATGAGAACGGCACAAAGTACTTTTTAAACTGAGCAGTGCACTTCCATTTTGCTGGTTGAATTGAGAAGACTTACCCTTGATTCCCTCTATCACACACTGGGCAGCTGATACATTAATACTGGGTTCTAAGTACCAAAGGTTAGAAAAGGCAATGCAAGACCAAGTGATTCTAATATGACTTCCTTTAGGCAGACACAACAGGAAAAGATGTGTATATAAAGAACATAATATATCTGCTTCGAAGTATTACTGAAGTTTCTCACTGAGGGAATGTTGAGTGGCTGTCACAGCACAAGCTGGCTTGTAGCTGGGTAGTTAATTTGGCTATAGATAAGAGATTCAGTTCAGGTAGCCTGGTTTGATAAACA
>JANRMJ010000002.1:253621-298336 GCA_025584955.1 Alethe diademata | reverse complement strand
AGTTAATTTGGCTATAGATAAGAGATTCAGTTCAGGTAGCCTGGTTTGATAAACAGGCCCTTGGGTGAACAGTGATAGGATATATGCAAACCCAATTTCACCCAGTGAGTTCCATCTTAAGCTGCAGATGCCCATTGATCAGAGAGCTGGGCAATCCAAACTCCAACCAATCATATGAGTATGCCCAGGAGCTCCAAACTCTCTGTTTAAGGAGAGTTCACACGAATAAAATGCTTTTGTCAATGAATCACAGTGTTGTGCCATCTGTCTCTGACCCGGCACTAGTCAACGTTACAGATGACTTAACATTTAAAATCAAAATTATGTTAAGCTTTTAGCCTATGCTTGCCTTTAGGGCTCCTGTTACTTATTTAGTCCCAAAATGACCCATGATTGACACAAACTTGTGTGTCATTCTGCAGTTCAAAATTGCAGGTGCTGGAAATAGGGCTATTTGCACAGAGGAAGTGAATTGCTCATTATTTTGCAATTTCCTGCTTGGATATTACGAGCTTTATCACAGATTGTGTCCCATATCTGTGCCTTGGCAGGTAGGAGTGTGAGGTTGGAATAAGTGGTTGCTAGGAGCTGATATTATAAAAGTGGTTGAAAGGACTTCTTATTCCATCGTCACAACCCAACTAAGCTTTTTAATACTTCTGAGAAATCATCCTTGGTTCCTTTGTATATCAGATAAAGCTTTGGCCTTTAGACAAGCCCTACTTTTGCTTGCAGAATCACCATGATTAAATGTTGCTTTTACCTATGAGAGACAAAATGCACACAGATACATTTTTGCCAATGCTTTTCTGTGGAGTCCGCTGCTCTCTTAAATACTCTATGTCTCTACAAACACATAGCAATTTAAAAAAAATAAATAAAAATAACAGAGTCAGTCTTGAACTACACTAGCTGCCTGCCCTGAGTACTGCTTTTCCCTCGTGAATTATATTTCAGTTTATTTTTTCCCACTCCAACTGACTGTACAGTTTCTCGCTCTGCTCACCTGGCTCTGCTCCCTGAAGAAGGGCTGCAGGATACTTTCTTTGCCTTTAAGACCACCATTATAGGAAAAGCAGGGCAAAAAAATCTCACCATCCCTTCAACAAGAGGGAGAAAGGGAGAAGATAGATTTTACATTTGCTGGCTCATAAAATGATGTGACCATTTAATTGAAGTACCCTGTTTTTGTCTCATGGAGAAGAGCATTTAAGCACAATTTTTTTTCTGAAAAAAGGAGTTGTGTTCCACAGGCAACAACAGCAAATCTCAAAAAAAATGAGGAAGCTATCTTCCAAAAAAACCCCTAAACTTTTCTATGTAGGCCTGAAAGCTGAGACGTGGCACTAATGATTTTCTGCCTTCAGTTATAGGTAGATTTGACCTTGGAATGTTCAGTGACATTACAAACCTAAGTCATAGCTCTTTGTTTGTGAAACAGACACAGATGAGTGTAAGAACAAAAGGCAAAGCCCAACCAATATTTGCTTTTTTGCTTGGGTGGGTTGGTTATGGATGTGAAAACAGCCTTAAAAAGGCTTTTCCAAGCCCCTGAGGGTTATGTCAAAATGTGAAGACTTGGCGTTGGTTTAGAGAGTTATTTTTAGCCTGGCTCAGCTCTCAGTCTGTTTCAGAACACGTTCCCATGAGTATTTTTCTGTGAACAACTGAGGAAGAGGCACAGTGAGCATGGGGTGAGCAGTGAGAATAGGGGCTGTGTGTTGGTGTCACCTCAGGCCCTTCCCACCTCACCTGGGCACGCCACAGAGAATTCTGGCTCTCAAAATTTGTGTGTCACAAACGAGATGGTGAAATGAGGGGTCGGGTTCAGCAGTTTCACTGTGCTCTCCAATCGGATCAGATGTGCTGGAGCAAGAAATACAGTCCCATTAAAGAAATGCCAATGGATTTGCATATTGATTTAGATGCAGAAGGAAAGGCAAAAACCAATAAAGGTAGTTCAGTCAGATAGTCCTGCATACGTGGGGCACATTTGAGAGGTAAATAAATAATGTTATTGATAATTTTATGGTTTTTTCACATAGTGTTTTGTGAGTGTTTTACGGATCTTTTCAACTGGTTCAAAAGATTTCTTTCATCCTCTCTTTTAATTAAGTAAAAGAATGCCTGCTTTGGTTCTCTGCTGTAATAAAACCATGGAAAACTTATGGGCAAGGGAAGATTGCTACTAATGCTGGTTTTTGCTTACACATTTAACTGACTGTATAATGAAAGAAAAGAAAGATTATTCCTTATCTGCCCCTTCTTATCAATCAGAAAATATGAACTAAAATATGAACTCCATCTCCAGATAATTTTTATGATTTCCTGGTTTCCAGAACAAAGCCATAATATTATTATGCTAGTAAATTGCCAGTTGCCCGTGTACTATATATGTTTTTGAGTAGAAAACTCAGTAGTAAATTCATATTTCAGGAGGTTTTTGTGAAATCCATATATCATAAATTTCAAAAAAATGCTTTCATTTTCTATTTGCAAATTTTAAAAGGCATTTACAGGAAAACACCGCTGGTCCAAAATGATCAGGTTACTGGCATTAAATAATTTTTCCATTTACTTTTCATGTTTAATCTCAGCCAGCAACACAAAAGCCAATTAAAGGGTTCATGGTTTATTTCTGCAGATTTTACTTTAAGGAACTGGAGAGAAATGTAAATTATTACTCAAGAAGCGTGTGTCAGGAGCTAATGAATTCCAGATGAAAAATATTTCCCCATAATGTGATGCTCTATCTTAACATTTCTTTTCCCACAATCATACACATTTTATTTCTGGGCATTGGGCACTCTCTTTTTGTTCACTGATTTTCGGAGACCCCTGCAATATTTAAAATAGCCCTCACTTCCCAGAGAATTTTACTCAAGATAAATGACCTGTTGAAAATATATTTCAACATGAAAGGAATATATCAGATTTGTTAGGGTTTAAAAACAAATTATATTTTAAAATTATTAATTACACAGAGCTACTGTAAAAAAAAACCTTTTCCCATAAGTAGGAGGTAGATGTTTTCTGCCTTTACACCTAGAAGTTCTCAGGGACATCAGATTGCTGCAGCAGAAACCTCTATGAGCCAAGCCACCACGGGGCTGGCTTTTGGTTTTTTTCTGGTCTGTGGGAGTCTGAATGAGGGGATTCTGACATATTCTATTAGAGAACAGTGACCTAGTGTCAGTTTATAAAAGGTGCAGGGTGAAACCCAGACTCTTACAGACTCTAATTAAAATTCGTGGATGATTTCTGTACTTTCAAACTACTCTTTCAGTAGTACAGCGATTAGAAATGGATTATATTGATAAATGAATATTCCATCGCTGAATACTTAATTCACAAATGAAATATCTTTCTTTCTGGTATTTGAAGTTAATGTTCTCACATGGAAGAGAAGCTGGCTTTATCTGTGGGAATGCAGCCATGTTATACTGCCCTTCACCATGAAAACACAAGTGGCTGGGGAAGTTGCACTAGGTAGGGGTTTTTATTTTGCTGTTTCTTTTTACCCTGGGTCAGCTGGATCCCCCAGCACATGACTTTCTGTAGGAGGTTGCCTGGCCAGGTCTCCAGGGTCCAGGAGAGATGGAATACACCCTGTGTGCTCACAGATCCTGTGTGAACTGTGCAGTTTTAGATGAATCCTTGCTCACAGAGCTGCCACTCCAGGTGTCTGCTTGGTGGATGGGAGAAATAACTGTTGGTCCTACATTTAATGGAATGAGATCCTTAAATTTGCTTTTGCTTTTCCTCTTTCCTGGGTGGGAGTTGCCATGGCAGAAAGGGCTCAAGCTGTGCCTTTAGAGACTCTGCCCCCAGAGTGCCCAAGTGACTGTTCAAAATCCCACAGGGTCTTGGGCAGTGTGAATTCTCACAGAGTGTCTCATACAAAAGCCACTGAAAAGATCTTTCGGTGTTAGTAAAATGCAGTGATTCATTCCCAGGTGGTATCCACCAAGGCACAGTTGTGGTAGAGCTGTGGAGTGGAGTGATCAGCAAAACCAGTTGTTTGCAAATGCTGTCTGATTTTCTGCACTTATGATTTGGTTTGAAATGTACATGTACTTCTATTGCTCAACCTTTTCCTACCTACTGGAATACACCTCAAAATCACTCTCCCTATGCTTAAGAAGAGCCTGTCAAATAAATGAATGCATTAATGGCAACAAAAGCAGGGCCTGTCGATTACTAGGAGCATTAATTATTACGCTAATAATGACATCGTTTAAATAGTTTTAAAGGCATATTGGACATTGCAATTCATTAATTTTATTTGAGGCTTCAGCCATGTGTGCTAATTAAATTATATATATTTTGGCATAGCAGAATTCCCATTATGTTTCTATTCCATCTAGTTCTCATCTGTCTTTCCTGAAAAAGAAATGAAATGCTGCCATTAAGGACAATCCTTTGAAGCTATGTATTACACTGTAGACTGAACTGCATAACAGCATAGTGATGGAAAAAGTTCTAATTTTTCCATACTGTAATTTGAAACTGTGCATAGTTTTCTCCTAATGCAGTGCATATTTCATGTCTTTTTTTTTTTCTTTCCCCATTGTGAGGTATCTAATTAAATAATAGATTAAAAATACATGATTATTTCTCTTTTTCTTTTCCTACCTTTAATATTCATTACTTCCTCTTTGGAAATTTTGCTTCCTTTTTGCAGTAATTTATTTTAAATAGCATCTTTAAGTGTGTAGTATATGGTCTATATATATAAAGGAGGCCACTGACATAACAGAAATTTTGTGTTGTGTATTTAATCTGTAAATACCTTTTTTCCTCAGTTAATGAACAGCACAATTAGGAAAAGAGGTTTAGAATGCATTTAAAGTTTCAGTAAGTGAAAACAAATCCTAATCTGCAAAAGTACTTTTTCTCATCAAAGATTCTGTTTGACAATGAATTCTTTACCATCCCTATTTCCCATTTTATCAAAATACATCTTAAATACCAAGAAGCATTTAAAAGTTAAACCATATGCTGGACCAGGTTTCTGTCTTTCCAGCCAACATCCCAAGAGGGATCTAAGGAAGCCTGGTCATTAGAAATACTGTAACTTTCTCAGATGCTTTCTCTGACCAGAGATTTTCATAGCACAGCAGGCGAGACCAAGAGTTTTTGCTTTTAAAAAAGAAATAAATAAAAGCATTTGTTTTGAAATAACACGTATCCAACAGCTTTAAAATGCAGTTGAGGTGACAGCAGTTTGGGTAAAATTCACTGTTTCTCTTGTGGCTTCATTTAATTTCAAGTCATTGATGCTGTATTTTACTTCCTATTCTGTAAGATATTGCTGACAGTCTTTTATGGGGAATTGGTATGGGTAAATGGATTCAAAATTGTTCGCTAGGAAAACCTATAGAAAACCAGAAAATAAATATCTCTATAAGCAGAAATCTATTCTGAAAAATGAATTTCGAGTAGCTGGACTGATGAGATGCATTTACTGCTACTTTAACTGTATTTAGAGGAAAGAATTGAATCATTCTTTGAAGAAGATGATTCTGTTCTATCTGAAGATAAACTGAAGAAAAACTCTCAATATATTTCATACCCCCTTGGGTAATATTGAAGAGAACATTAAATCCATACTGGCTGGAAGCTGAAAGTTGGTTAAAAAGAAACCTTAAGAGGAATGCTCTTTCCTAGAGATGTGATTTGGTTTTTTTTCTTGGAAGACCTACACCTACATTCAGTCAAGAATTTCTGTGTAGTCACAGGAAAATGAGGGTTTTGATGACATTCCTACCTTAGGACCTGTTTGATGGCTGTTTGGAGATGAAAAGCTTGGTTGGCAGAGTTTCCTATAAAGCAATTTTCATGAGGCCATTAAAGGGCATTCTTACAATAATGCTTTGGAAAGGGGAGACCTTTCTGGGGTCAGCAGATCTCCAGTGCCCAGAGGGGGAAGGTTGGTCCAAAGCAGATATGTTGGTGCCCACCCAGCCTCTGAACTCAGTGGTGGCCTGCTGGACATAATGCATATTCATAGCAAGGATTAAAAAATAGTTAAAATATTTTTTAAGCCATGACAAGTATTAAGGAATAAAAGAGGAGGGTAAGAGAACAGCACAAAAAATACTTTCTAAAAGAAAGTGTCATATAATTTATTTATCATTTTATTTAAACTTCTTATCTCCACAGTAGATTTTGACTGTGAATGTTATGCATGCGTTATTTTTTATTTCATTCTACATTCACATTTCCTTTCCTTTTTTGGTTTTTTTTTTTGTTTTTTTTTTTTTTTTGTTCGTTTGTTTGGTTTTGTTTGGTTTTTTGGGGTTTTTTTGTTTGTTTGTTTTTGGGGGTTTTTTTGGGTTTTTTGTTTGGCTTGGCTTTTTTTTTTGATTTTTCTTTCTTTAGGAAAGGAAAAACAACTGATGTTTTTATTTTCAGAGCCATAGTGCGCTTGAATTCTTATTCTGAGCAGGCTAGATTTTTTGAAGGAGAAAATGAGTAATCCAAGTCTTTGAGCTGTGACTGCTTTATATCCCATGTGTTTCTTCACCCATGTTTGCTCCTTTATTAGCACCTTTCCCTGTTGTCAGCTCAAACAGATTGAAAAGTAATGGTGAGGTCCAGCTGCTAAGTTAATGCTGAGAGATAACAAAATCATTTTGGAGTAGGCAACTAAATTGCTCTGCAATCTGATTCATTCTTCTGGCGTGGGGGACATTGTTTCTGTTCAGTTCAGGCTGAACTCTGGTTTGAATGTGAAATTCTGGAACAAGTCAGGCTTTGAAGAATTAGCCCATTCCTCAATTAAACTACATTGCCTCCATTATTTGTATTTACAGCTTTTAAATCAGCTCCCACAAAAACTGTGGGGGAAAGAAAGTTTCACAATGTTATAAACAACAGCGGAGGGACTTGAATAATGTAAGCAAGCTGCATGGAATAATTGGATGCCATGCATTGTGTACAATCAGCTGCTCCACTCTTTTTCCTTGTCGTCAGTCTTTTGATCCTTTGCCTGAGATCAGATACAGAAAACGAGTAGATGGAGCAAAGAGGAATGAGCTGACAAATCAAACACCATATTAAAAAAAATGCCAAAAAAACCAACAGATCAATGTGTGACTGCTTATTCTATAGTACAGAGAATCTGAGACTGAGTAGGTCCAGTGGGAATGGTTAGTCTTTTCCTTCCTCTGTATTTTCAAACTATTTTTCTGATCCTTTTTCTCATTTGAAGGGCTTGTTTTGTTTTGTTTCTAAGGAAGAAAGGGTGCTCCTCATTAAAACTTCACTAGCTAACAGGGAGTGATGCTGCCAGGTCACTGTCTGTCCCTCTGAGAGCCCTTAAAAGGTAGCTCTGTGTAAGGATTTGGAGATTAGTTCTGGCTCCTGACTTTCAGGTCTTGGCTCTGGCTGCAGCCCATTGCACAAACGCCATGAAAAATGCTGTGTTCTGCTACAATGTGAGGGTGAATGTGTCTAGCAGAAGGCAGTAGCTTAGATATTTTCTCAGTGTTCTCCTTTATGCAAAGTCATTTAAAGAAATTTAAACGTGTCAGAGTTAGAAAATGTCATGCAGGGAAGCACTGAACTGTATTTTAGTTCTCAAGTCTAGGATGACCCTAAGGAATTCTTCAGACAAGCTAAGAAATTTCACAGAGCAACATAATTCATTTCACCTTTAATCATCCTGTTGTCACAGCAAGTTTAAACATCCAACAAAAATAACTGTTTAAGAAACATAATGGCCATAACACAGATTTTTACGATCAACCTAGGTACGTCTTTGAGAGTATTTTAAAGAAAAGTCATTGTGTGAATAATGATGTTGTAAAACTGGAGATGTAGCTCTAATGTTTATTGTGCCTCAGCAATTTCCACTTTGAATATGCTGAAGTTTGCAGGAAAAAAACTTAAGTTTCTTTTTCTGAAGTAAAACATGTACAATTTGGGTGTCTCTTCTGTGGATAGAGTTGCTAACCTGGCAGGATTTTCAGATCAGATGCTGATGTCTGGAATATCTTTTCACAATGTCCTGAGCATCTCATGTGGAGACTCGTGGTGCTACCCAAGGGGACAGAGAGTTTGGGGTGGGGAGGGTTCTGAAGAGCCCCTACAGAAAGCCTGCGTCTCATTCAGGACAAGGCCTTGCAATCTGCCCCTCAGGAAACCTCTTGATGGAGGTGGTGGCAAATGGACATCTTGTATTCAGGATGTACAAGATCCTTCCATGTGCCTCACACACCACTGGGGTTGCTGAAATTATGGAAGTTAAGAGAAAATACATATTTGTATATAGGAACTTCTAGTTCCAAAAATGTGTCCGTAGTCAGGAAATCCTGATGAGCATAGAATAAACCATGCACTTCCTGCCATGGTTTATTTCCAGTAGTTTGCTGGCTCTGCCTCCTGACAATCTGGCTGCTTTGTTTTCTTTGGAATGGAGTGATGGCTCAGAGATAAGCTGCACTCAGGCCTTGTTCCCTAGTTCCTCTACCAAAGATGCTTTCCAAGAGACAGGTCTGTCCTACAGCACTAGGTGTTTAACCTAGGTGAAGTGGGACTGGCACCATAAACTGCAGGTTTCTTCATTTTGACAAGTCTGGTTTTTTGGCCCTCTCTTTGCTATCAGTCTCTCACAGCGTCCTGCTGGAGTCAAATCTGACTCTGTCTGACCCTCTTAAGCCTGTCTTGGTGTGGCATTCCACAGATTAATTACTGCTATCTTGCAGTTCATTCACAGAGCCCTCAGGTGTTTCTTTGCAAGGCTTGCTTTCATCTCTGTTTAGTTTCTTGTTTGGCCTCATCCATTACTGTTGTTTCTGATGCAATTCCATGCCTCACAGAATGATTTTAAAAGAGATGGAGAAAGGAACTTGCAACTTTCACTTGAAATAAGTCCCCATGCCAAGCATCAGTAGCATTTTCAGTATAGAACCAGAAAGCCATACTGTTGAACATACATACTTTGAAACCTGTGTATTTTTACAAAACAGAGTTGAAAACACAGGGAGTGTCTCAGAATAATTGCTGCCAGACTATTCTCCCCCTTAAACCTGGTTTCTTGTTCTATCAATGGTGCCATTCAGTAGGAGAAATCAAATGTGTGAGTCATTGCAACTAAATATTTTTGATAATCCTAACAAAACACACACTGCTTGGTGGGCAGTGACCTCTTCAGAGCTTCTGCTCTGGAGAGCAAGGAATTAATGCAATAATGAGTATTTATTTTTCTAGCTCTCTCTGTGTTTTATATGTTTTGTCATCAGTTTTGTGGAAACTTTGTTTTTTTTTGATTTTGAATCAGTGCTTTCACTGTTTCAAATCTAGTATCACCTAAAGAATTTCTGATTCTTTTTGTTTTGGTTGGTTGTTTTTTTTCCCTTATGATCAAAACAAAGGGATCTCTCATGGTGCTGTCAAGGTGTCCTGGATAACACAATCTGTTAAACATCCTTCCAAAGCTCCTGTCAGAGTAGCACTGTGGTTGTATTTTCATTTAATCCTTTCCACATTCATATTTTACTTTTATTTGCAGGCTAAGAGAATATAATTCAGGGCAGATGTAAAAGCACCAGTTTATTCCTCTGTCATGGCCAATAGAATCAGTTTCTGGATATCGTTGTATCCATGTATCCTTGATTTATAGGTCACAGAACTCATGACTGGTAGCAGTAAAAATAAATTTTTAAATTATTGTTTTATCTCCAGTGAATTTACACAGACTCTTGCACAGTTTTTTAGACTTACAGTGGATGTGCACTGTTGAAACAATAAATGTTGGTGTGTTGTTCACAGTGGAAAAAGGCATTAATGCTCTGGAATTCCCCTCCCCCAAAATGTCTCATTTGCAGCTGTCACTGGGCATTATTGTGCATATTTTGTTCCCTTATGGCTGTAAAAACAGAGAACAGTTTCCTGAGGTCAGTGGAACAATGCTATGAATAAACTGATATGAGAGAGATCTAGGTTATCATGTAGTTCATCACTAAAACAAAAAAAAAAAAATTCATTATCAGTTCTGTTACTTGATTGCCTTCTGCCCAGAATGTAAAACTGTGAAAAAGCTGGCTATTGTAGCAGAACACTTGATTCTTCTTCCCCCATCACCTTTTGCTGCCCTATCCCAAAAACCAACCAACCAACCAAACAAACAAAATCTAAACTAGTAAAAAACCAAACCAGAAAACCACCATGAGGAGACAAAGGGCTCTGCATGACTCAATGTGAATCAAGCAAAAGCCATCTAAACATTGTTTTTATTTGCTTCTTATCTTGGATTACACAGTTATGCATTATTTCATTGGTAGATCCACTTTGTTCACACATCCTTTGATTGGCAGCTCTGTATTGTCTACAAGGCAAGCATGCATCTTTTTCTTCATCTAATTGGTTGATACTATAAGTGTCATTTTATTTGGGTTGACTCTCCTATGATTGTCAGCAACTTTCTGCTGCTTCTTTTTTCTTGCACCATCATCTTTTTTATCCACAGAGATCACCTCATTCAGCAGGGAAGCTTTCTTTACCCCATCTGCAGAATATGGTTTGTAGATGTAAAGTTAGTACACTTGGTAGGTTGAAAATCACACCTTGTGGAAAATGAGAAGTGCTTTAATATATTTCCTTTCATTATCATCTAATTTATCAGACCTGTAATATTCAACATTCTTCAAGGGTTCCTCAGCTGCATATCTCTGTACAATTATGGCTCTTTAAGTAGTTCTAATCTGCCAAGTGAGCTGTCATTGTATCTGATAAGTAATTTTGACAGCCATAATGTGCTGATTATAGAGGAACACTGGGAGGATGATGAGGGTCATTGCTGGCATTTTGCCAGTTGCAGCTGCTTATTTTCCATTAAGCACAGAAGTGGTGTTAATGCCTTTTTGGAATGTTTGAAGGACTTCACTCAGGTGAGATTAACCTGGTTAACTTCATTCCTGGAAGACAGCTTTGCACCATATCCACTGAGAGAAAATACCACTTGTAAATTAAATCAGAATGTTCAGAAATATATGGAATAAAAGCTGTTATCAGCAAATGCCTTGAAAAGCAGTTACTCAGTTCCTCCTTCTAAAAACACATTTGTCACCCAAAAGTTCAGTTCTGTAAATGGCTGTTCTAAAAACTGTGTTGACACAGCACCTGCTTCCCAGGGCTAGAGCTGAGCATTCACAACAAAGTTCTGCCACAGCCAAATTCTGCTTGATCACTTGTGAACGTGTAAATACAAATGCCACTCGATGTTACTGAGTGGTTACCACAAAACTGGCTTTGAATTAACTTTACATCTTGATAAAATACTTTGTGTTTCCTACTGTATGTATTCAAATTAACATTACAATTTACTTCAGAAACTGCAAATATAATTTGTTGCTTTGCACGGTTGAGGAACAGTTAAATAGAAACCATGTAGATATTTATTTGCACTTTCTGAATTGCTGGAACACTTTATTGTTGTGGAGCTTACATGGTGTTACTTTTTTATTGCTTTATATTGCACGTTTGGTTTTAATTGTTGCATCCTTCATTCCATTAATTTCAGATTAAAAAGTAAATTGCAACTGAAGTTCAGCCATAGCTCCTAAAGCATAAAAAATAAGCTGTGGTTTTCACTTTCTAGAGTGAAAGTGGGGGTGGAATACAGACTTAAGTAGAAAAATAATCTCTCAGCAAGAACTGTGATATTACTCATAACAGCTGCTGGTAACTGTGAGATCTGTCTTCATTTCTGTCCTATAGCCTTTAGTTTTATTGCACTTCGGTTACCCAAGATTAATTTAGAATTTAGGAATTTAGCAATTATGGATTTTACCAGCACTCAGGAAGGGGTTGCCTTTTGCCATTGATGGCAATGCAATTTTTTTGTAAATAATCAGTAAGATCCTGTACTTTTAATTTCACCTCTTTTTTCAGGTAGGCTTTTTTTTTTTTAAAGTGGTATCTCAATGTGGTAATGTGGTATTTTTTTGCTAAAAAAACCGATACACAACTGTCCTTGGAAGTTCACATTATAAAACATATAAAGGGTTTGCTATGCAAGGGATTATGTCTGTACTTAAATCCAGGCGTCTCAAAACTCCCACAGCAATCTTAACTTTTAGAGATGCAAAAAATGCCAAAAGAAGGAAAGATTTTTAGTATTTTAAAGGAATAGGTCGTAAATCTACAAATATTTCAACGTAGAGGTGAAACTGAAATATGTATCCGCAACATGGTTTGTTTCACGCTGGATTCCACTGAATTCAGTCCACTTTTAGAGTTTTTGTCATTCCCTCAGGACTTCAGTTTTGCACTTGCAGCAGGGACTTACTCAGGGACTGATCTGAGGCAGAAGGTGAGGGAACAATGACCCTGCTACATCCCCAGACACTGAAATGTTTGCAGGACCACGCATGCTTTGAGGACAATAAATCCACGATTAGGAATTCCTAGAAAGGCCAAATTCACATAAAGCAGGAACTAAACCCGATGGTGAAGTCCCAGCCCTGCTGCAGTGGCACAAGTGCTCTGTGTTTTCAAGGACTGGCACCCCAAGGCTCCTCCAGTGTCTGAAGAAGCAAGGAGGGGTAATTTTTCTATCAGAAGTGGGCAGCAGACATGGAGCAGGAGTCAAAGAGAAAGAGCAAAGTCATTAAATATTTATAGCAGAGCTGGCAAAAACGTGGTTTATCAAAAATGTAATTGTGCTGAAGTAGAAGCATTTTGTGGATTTTTTTGGTGTTTCTGCCATTTCTGCATTGCTGAGGGGTGTTTTGAGAGGACTGGATTGAGTATCTGACCTTTCTCTGAAAACAACTATTTTGACACTGCTCTGTTTCGTGAAAAGTTTTGAATAGCTTTTAATTTCACATTGGGGAAAAAAGCTAACACCGTCTTCAAAGCTGCTGAACAACACCATTTCTGCCCTCTGTGGAGCTCCTGCTCAAGAGGGCAAGAAATAGGATAACATCTAAGAGATATAGGAAATAAATACGGTTTTTCAGTGGGTTAGATGGGGTTTTTAGTGGGTTAGATAAAAAGCACAAACCCCAGCATGTTGAGCTCACTGTGGTTTTGAATTTACAGTTCAGAAAGCAAAGCTCTTTGCATTGCTGAATAATTAATATGAATAAGATATCCCAGTGTAAAATCTTAGAAGGGACAGAGCTCCTGTTTTTACAATGGAGTTCTCAATTGCTGTCCTGAATCTTCAGGGTCAACACAGCTGCAGCTTGTATATCCATTACAGTTATTTTCATGCCAATGAGAGTATAAAAACCTTAATCTAAGTTTCATATAGGAAAAGTTACTTTGTTCTCCTA
The DNA here is from genome assembly GCA_025584955.1 of Alethe diademata. Lineage (NCBI taxonomy): Eukaryota > Metazoa > Chordata > Aves > Passeriformes > Muscicapidae > Alethe > Alethe diademata. The sequence goes on along the minus strand of JANRMJ010000002.1, from coordinate 285,050 downwards.
TTGACCCTGAAAGAGATGTGTTTGCAATCAGTCCAAGATTTACTGGAGCACAGTCCTCCTGCCATTATAAATATTGTGCCATGGGGCTGTGCTCCAGGAATTGCATTGGTATCTAGAGTCCCATCTGGATCATGGAATATGTCAGGACCTCTTCAGGCTGGCACTGAAAAATAAGGATCTTACTAAATGCTGAGTAGGAGCTGTCTCCTGGGCTATTGGGCTGGTGGGGCTTAAGACCAGCACAGTACAAAAAGGCACTGACACTTCTCTTTATAAAAGTGTAGTAGGAAATATTAAACTCAGCAGAGCAAAAGAGGAGGAGACTGTAAGGCTCAGAGGATTAGGATGAACTGAATATATTTTGTTAGAAATAGGAAAAGCAATTCTAAGTGTCCAAACAAATTAGAGTACAACTGCTCTTCTACGGAGATGTGCATTTACTTTTTGTTTTGATTAATTTTGTTATCTCCACTACGTGATTTCCATTCTGATAAAAAGCCAGATGCTATAATTTTTACTGTGTTGATTTTCATTTGAGATGATGCTTTGTAGCAGGAGCATTTGTGTCCAAAGTAACTTACCCTGTCTAGAGATCCAGTCCAAATTATGACTTCACATCAGGAGCTGAGTACTTCAGATTGTTTAAAGACAGGCAAGTGGAAGTAAAGACAAATGAAAAAAAGCCATGATCAGGAGGAACCATATGGTACTCTTGTAACAATTAAACTCAGTGCTCTATTTTGCTGCATGTCTGCAGGATGCACACGCTAATCCCTTGTGTCCAGGCTCCATGCCAAGATTAAATTAATGTTCTAAATTTTTTATTTAATCTGCTTCTGTAAGAAGAAGCCACAGCAGAGTAAATAACTGAGTGAAGACTTGAGGATGTGTGAACACTTTATTCCTTTCCTAACCTCTCACTCAATGTCTTGCCTCTCATGTTTGTTTTCTTGGGCAAAAGGTGGAAGAGTTCTGAGACACCTAATGCATCTCTGACATTTTACTGTGTGTTAGCAAGAGTTTAGGAGCCACTGGAAAGATCCAGACTTTCCCTTTGAACTCATTTCATAGGCTGCCATGCCATGCAAGCTCCATGATTATTCAAATGTAGAATATTGGAATTATTTTATGATTGTTATTTTTGAAGGACAGCTCTAGCTCCTGGTACTTGTATCTCCTCTGGTTTGCATGGTTGAGTCTGTTGTTTAAATTACGTGCTAGCCAGTCCAAAGTTCCTGGTACAGCTCTCAAGTTAGAGCTAACTCATGCCTTTGATTCAAAAGAAACAAAAAAACTGATTGATCATTCACTATGTGCTTTGAATTAGCTAACTATGCCCCAAGACAACATCTTTAAAATTATTCTGGGAAATAATCATTTAATAAATTCGACATTTTCCAAGCTGCTTTATCTCAGAAATTGTCTGACTTGATATAAGGCCCTAGGGAAAGTAGTTTAATTAAAAAGTAAGGTTTTTCTGTCAGTCTGCTGAGTTCTCTGCAGACTAAACAGCTGCTGATTTTCTACTCTGAGTGTGACATGGTGATGTTCATTTTCTTATTTATCTCTGTATCTCACAAGGGAGCCAAATCTTACAGGTCATGTTGGAGCACCTATCCTGCTGCAGGAAATATTTGTGTTAGGTTTGCTTGTAGGACCGTAGGAATTCTCTAAGCAATATATATTCATTATATTCTAGGTCTCTATTTAATTTGCAAATCTTAGAAACGTTATACATCATAGCTACTTTCACATATTTTATTAGCATTTGTTCTTTAACTGCTCAGTAGTGCTTAGTGGCAGGAAATCATTGCAAGCATCATAATAACTTTTATAATTTTACGTGCAGAGACCTCCAGGTTGCTCTTTTAAAAACAGGTCCACCTTTTTTTTTAAAATGATATGCACAGTAAATTGGGTCAGGGCCTCATAAGGCAAGTTATCTCCTGTTTTTCTCAGTGTAGACCTCACTAATCCAGAGGAGAAATAGCTTTGTGACCCATCTTTCAGGCACGAACGTGGGATTAGGGCAGTGGGAGCATCTGTGCCTCTGTGGTTCCTGAAGAGAGGAGTGTCTGAAGCAAAGTGCTGCTTGGTCTGCTGCAGGTAATGTGTGTGAAGACAAGGACCCACAGGTGTTTGTGATTGCTGTTGACACCTGTGCAAGAGGAGACAGAAAACGACCCAGCTGGGAGGTGTGTAATTCACAGCTTCACTTGGCTCCTGGGTGATGAAGTTCCCTTTACTAATGAGCTTTTTCCACAGGCTTAACTACACAGTTGCAGGATTAATTTTTCAAATAGTTCATTATAATGTGGCATTGTAAAAAATGCCAAGGCAAATATTTCTCACTGATGCTCCTCTTGGAGACAGTGTGCTGTGCCCTACAGCACTGTAATTAAATGGGACAGCAGCTCCTGTGTGCTGTGTGTGGCACTGAGTGCACTCCTGAATCCACAGGATATTTCCAAACATGAAACCTGGGGCTGACAAAATCTGCCATTGATGCAGTGGACACAGAGCTCCATACATTGATTAGAAAGCTATACTTTTTTGCTACTGTTCTTAAAATCACACTTTCTTCCTTTTTTTCCTCTCTTGAATCTTGCAGATTTTAGAAAGAATAAAAGATTAAGAAATGTTTCAAGCTATTTGCAATAGAGTGTCAATTTGGTAAGGGTTTGATTGATGGGAGGAAGGAACAACAATATTTTACATTTCTGTGTTTTTAGAATAAAGGGTGTTTGCGAAAGGCACTGTCAGTAGTTAATTAAGCACATCTTTATGTGCACAAACATTTATCTCCTTGTTACTTACTTTTCTAATCCACCTCAATGTTTATTGCAGTTTTCAGATAAACATCTCTCAGTTCTCCACCATTTGAGCTGGAGTGCAGACCTGAGTGGGACGTGCATCTTAGCAGTGGGGGATTCCAACAGAGCAATGTGGTCAGATATCTCACTAGAATCACAGTTTGTCCAGAGAAATGACACTTTCTAAGCAAGATTTATGTAAACAAAATTGTAGAGTAGGGAAACTTATTGTGGAGCCTGGAGGAAACCCAGGTATCGCTGCTGCTTTTATGCTGCCCACAGAACTATCTCTTTATCCTGAGCAACTGGTCTCTGCCTCAGCAGAAGGATGAAGCCTGGTTCATTTGGTGTGAGCTTATGGCAACAATTAATTACTTGAAGTGCAAGTGCAGTTTTCCCCTCTTCCAGTTTCAAATCCATGGAAGAGGAAGGGTAGCAGTGGATTTATGGTCTTGCTTTGCAGAGCATGTTGCCCACAAAATTAGATATGAGGAAATAATAATTTTTGGTATTATATTAAGGCATGAATACCTCCCTTTATTCATGATTTCAGTATTGCTTCCTGGAATTTAGTATTTCAGTGCGAGTTAATAGTATTGACTTAAATGAGCTGGAAAAGGATATACAGTAGTTACCACCTTATTTTTTTTCCCTATCCTCACAGATATTTTACATCTCTAATTATTATTTTGCCTCCTTTTCCCAAACAACTGCCCTTTCCTCCTTCAAAACATAACCTTCTGCATACTGTAATCATTTAAACAGTAACTACAGCCTATGATAGAAAAACTCATCAAAGCTGTATAGCTTCCCAGTGGCAGAGAGATACTCAAAAGGTCACTAGCTCTGCCCTTCAGGAGGTATTTGCAGGATTCCAGCTGAGAAACTTGTATACAGCTGTTATTGTGGAAGGCTGGATTAAAAAACAAAACAAAACAAAACAAAACAAAACAAAAAGAAAAACCAAAAAAAAACCCAACAAAAACCAGAGAAACAGCAACTCCTAAAAAAAGTTACTGGGAAATCTGACATTGACAGCATGTCATGGGTCAGTGCTGTATTTCTGAGAAAACAGCCAACTGAGCAGTGTCCCAGTGGGGTACTTATTTGCAGGTGTCCATCCAAGTCCCAGGAGAGATCTTTGCTGGTAAATTTTCCAAGAACAGCGTGCCTGTGTTTGGATTTCCATCCACATGTAAAGCCTTAAAGATTGAAATTTGATTTCTACTGAGAGTTCTTCAATTTTGTTGATAAACTTTTAGTCAGAACAAGACGAAAGTCATGCCGCAAGCAAATGCACAGGTTATATAAAATTCTTGGATGCCTACTGGTACTGTATGGAGAAGATTCATTAGTGGTGCCTGTCAGGACTTGATGGATCCCTGGAGCTGAATTAGGTTCTTGAAGGACACACCTAAGGAAACAACAGTGTTATTGTCATTCATGTGCAAAGCTTTGGAGGGCACTGTAACGCCTTGATCATGGCATTTCTGTCTGTTCATTGCATCAAAACTTGATATGCATCTGTCCTGAACAGGGCTTTTGTCTCCTTCAAGGTGGGAGTGGATTTGCCATGTGGTCCTGGGGCTTTGATTCCTAGGCGCTTTGGAATGTTCCAGGGTCTCTGTGCTTTCCTCAGGAAGTATAAAACTGCAACCTTAATTTTAAATAAAGGATTATCTATGTTGATTTGGACGTTGGAGAAAAACATACGTGGAAGTGTAATAAAAGGCTAGAGAGTAATAAAATTGGAACAGGATATGAATGTAAATGAGTAATTCTGTCAGCAGCAAACTAATGAAGCCTGCTTTCCTAGAGGTTTGAGCTCCAGATTTGATTTACTGCTACCTAAAAGGTACAAGATAGAACTGAAGCTTTTCTTCTTGTTGAGCTTTTAGAACACTTCCGTGTACTCTGCTTGCTATTTAGTGAGATGTGACCTCTTTGTCACCCTTGTGCTTTTTCTGTAGCATCTCTGTATTGTGGAGCTGCATCATTTCATAGTTTCTCTTCTGTTCTTCAATGAGTCTTCTCTTCTACCCTATATAAGTGTGGTGTTTCTTTAAATAAAGCGCTCTTTTACTTCCCCATTGCACGAAGAGCAATGTTGTATTGTCCTTTCTGCTGCTCCTCTAGCCAAAATGCAACACCATCCCATTCGAGCCTCCCCTCAGAGAGCAGTGGGGTCACCAGGTGCCTTCTTTATCTTTTGATGCCAGTGATGGAATGCCAGAGAGCCCAGCTTTCCATCTGAAGTCTTCGGCATTCTTGGTGTAGAGAAGGCTGAGGAAGTAGCAAAGGGAGCTGTGAAAGGCCACATAAGCATGCAGTGTTTTTTTAATAACTTCTGAAATTGATTTCAAGTGAATGAGGCTGTGTAGTTATTAAAGGAGTAACATTGGGGATTGAAGCATGAATCTGGTGTTTCATATAGAAGGCAGTAATTTGTAATACAGTTTTATTGATTAAGTCTTGTAATCGCTAAATCTTGCATGTAAATGTGGCTGAATGTGAAACATTGTCTTTATCAATTTCCAAACAGTGGATAAATTTGTTGGTTATGTTTCAGAAATTATGAACCATCAGTAGCCTTTTTTTCAGGCTATTATAATTTTTACAGAGTAAATCACATCCTTATTATCCCTGCAGTAGTAACATATGGATCTACCAAGGCTTTCAAACATAAAAGAATGTAAACTTCAAAATTAATAGGTGCTTATGGCTAATGACAGTCTGAATGATTTGAAGAAAAAAATGTATTCAGAGTTTAGTTAAAACATGTATGAAAGTGAAACTCTCAGCAGAGTTAAACCCCGCAACCAGAAGATTTTATAGGAAGCAGCTGGAAGCCCTCAGTGTGCCTCCTGGACTGGGAGAAGAGATATTTTCCCTCTGCCCTGGCAATTGCTGTAGGATTTAATTAATGTGCTTCTCCCTTTACATGGTGTCAGTAACTTAACCATTTTTTAGCAATTCAGTGCTACGACCATTTCTGTGATCACAGAATCCCATATCCACCTGCTCCCAAACCCATCCAAATGAAATTAAGAACAAAACACAGTATTTTTTCTGGGTTGTCTGTTAGGAGAAAACACAGTGTCCCAGTTTTCACTCTCATTATTCCAGCCCTGCAAAGGGGATGGGAGGAAGGTGGTGCCAAGGTCCTGCAGCTTCAGTGGTGAGTCTGAGTAGGAGAGAAATCCTGCAGTGAGTTACAAACCCATACTTCCCTATTGGCATCGTGTGGGTCTGGGGCTGGCTCAGCTGAGTTGAATTAAAGCCCTGTAGCTCTGTTTAATAATGAGAAATAGAATCTGTTACATTTTAAAGACACTGTTTGTAATGCTTAATAATGCTAGTTCTATGTATCTGTCAATGTGTGTGCGTCTGGCAGTGGACCTGCTTCATCTTCTGCTTTTTTACAGCTCTTACAACTCTGTTATCATTTCCACTTGCAGTACAGCCATTACGACACTTTTCAAAAAACATCATGATCCTATACATTTAAATTTTTCGACAGTGTTAGTTCATTTCTTTGGAAACAGCAATACGGCCCTTTTGAAAAAAAAAAGTCTTACCCAGTTTTTTAAAACCTTTGCAGTTGTTTTCAAATAAGCAGGTTTCTGCAGCCACATTCTGGAAGTGTAGGTAGGTTTTTTGCAGTGTGTTTACAAGTATCTCACCATATCCAAGGAGCTGTCATTATTTTATCTTTGGCAAATGGGAATATGGAGGCAAAATTAAAGTTATATTTAAAGCTGAAGTATCTTGCATAGGAGTGGGATATAGACATTTCTAAAATATTTGCTGAGAACTAATTGGAACATGTGCTGCTTCTGCAATTGCTTTGCATTAGGGCTCTGCCTTTGGAGAGGGAAAAATGATAAATATTTAGATTAGGGCTGAGAGAGCTTTTTTTCTGCCTGGAGCTGTTTCTGTTTTTTAAGAACTGTAGCTTGGACATCTGCAAATGATGTCTTATTTGCAACCAAACAGTGGATCAATAAAATAATAAACACAAACCACTGAAGTTAAGATTTCTGTTGACGGATTGTGCATCTGAGGAAAACTTTATTAAGAACGTTTGAAGGCCAGTCTTTATAGAACACAAAAACCAGTATTTGCCTCTAAACTTCCCATGTTTGCACTGGTTTATTGACCACTCCTGTGGTCATAAAGGGAAACCTGTGTGATTGTAATTGAGGGAATATCCTAAAAATCCTGTGTTTATACCTCAGTGTACCTAATCCCCACCCTCCCTGCACACACACCCTTGCCATTTTTTATTTTTCACACATAATAGGAATTAGGAACTTCAGCACTTTTACAAAGTCACTGTCTGTTCTCTTTTGCACAAATAAACAACATATTGTAATAGAGAAGCCAGGCCTGAATTAGAGGTCATAGATTCAGAGTTAATTTAGAATTTGGCACTTGTCTTGGATGTGAATGGCAAGGAGATTTTCATAAGGCTGCAACTGTAAATTGGAAATAAATGGAAAAGGATTATGTGAGTGGGAGACGGCTTTGAATCTATAATGCATGTCCCGAGACTGACTTGCTCATAAAAGAGCATGTGTTTAATGTGTCATAAAAATATTTAAGTCACATTGATCTTTGTATAAATATTTCATTTTTAAAGTTGTATTCTGGAGTAGTTAAAAATTAACTCCGTGTGCATATCCTTGCTATCATTATGAAGGGTAAAAAAAGGAGCACCATAAACTGGGTCTTTTTTCCCTTTCCAGTCTCACATTCTCACAAGATTCATTATGTTGTCTTTTGTGACCAAATCAGTTTTTTTAGTCCTTTCTGTATCATCTGTTCTGTTCTATAGTACTCCTCTGAGAGATGCTATGGATCTATTACATTAGGAAACAGTTTGGAGGCAGAGAGAGCTGCTGCCAAGAAGGCACTCATGTATGAGAGTGAGAGTGTGGGTGGGTGACTGAGATGTCCAAAAGGGACACTTGTCTGTGTGCCTTCAACTACTTCTGTTCCAAAGATGATGTATGTCTGTAAATAAAAAAAGGATGTATTTTGAATGTGCCCATGTTCTGCACCATTAGTTTTTCCACTACTGGGAAACTAAACTGCAGGAATCTGCACATCTGCTACCACCTGGCAGCTCAAGTGGCTCAAGAAGTGACAGCAGTTAAAAAAAGACACCTCTGAAGTATAATCTATTTTTCTTTTTGCTATTTTCTTTAAATAAATACAGTCTCTTAATTTAGCTCAGAAACGTTTTAGCTCACCGTTGCTGTTGGTACCATACAGAATGGCCTCTTGGGCTTTCAGAAACCATTTAGTACTGATTTTAGTACCATTTTTACTGAGGAAGAGGGAGGAGTGTGCCTGGAGCTGCACTCAGCTCCTCCCACTGCACAGGCACCTGCTTAATGGCCCTTTGGGACACACAGTGACCTGGTGCCTGAGTCTGTATTTTCCCCCTCTGGAACAGCAGGTGAAACACAAATGAACTTTGCAGGTGTCACTCCAGTGCATAAGGCTTATGTTTGATTGTTTTGATTGTTGTTATGATTGTTGTTACGATTGCTTTGTGCTGTTCCTCACAGGTGAAATCTGTGCTTTTAAAATCCACGGGCAAGAAACGCCCTTTGAGGCTGTTGTGCTGAACAAGACGTCTGGAGAAGGTTGGCTTCGAGCCAGGAGTCCCATTGACTGTGAGCTGCAGAAGGAATACACATTCATCATCCAGGCCTATGACTGTGGGGCAGGACCAGGCGGAACAAACTGGAAGAAATCTCACAAGTGGGTGAAAATTAGGAGAAGCGTTTTTTTGCTTTGGCGTAACTCGCTGTGTTATTGTCAGGTAGAAGGCAAATAAAACAAAGATGAACCATTGTTGCAATATTCCACCCGTTTTTTCATTCCTTTTTCCTGTTAGAAAATACATTCCTTTTTGTTTGCTTCAGTTAAAGCTTTGGACAGGACCCCTGTTCAAGTGGATAAATTAGTCTCAGTTTTGGTTCCTGTTTTCCATTCTTGCTTTCATGTTGGGTACATCCAGGTCATAGAAGCTGGCTTTCAATTGATTTTTGCAGTTTTAAAATAGGCTTTCTCTCTGTTCATCTCTTTTCAAATGGTAAGAAGAGAGGAATCATCCTCTTTTTTTAGTGCATGTATGTCATAAGCTGAGCAGTGTCATGTTTGAACAGTGTTCAGTGTTTCCCTGGGAAAGTGAAGTCCTCTGAAGAGGAGTGTATTGAAGGTCAGTAGGTGGTACATTTTACTGTGGAGCCAATTCCCTGAATAAGCTCAGGTGGCACAGAGACTTTTTTCCCTTTGAATTCATGAAACTAAGCTCCAGACCATTTGTCATTAAAGATGAATTTAAGTCACGTAGATGTATAAATGCTGTACAAATAGTTAGTTTTGCTGAGAGCCATTGTAATAAATGATTTATAGTAATCGTTCTTCCTTTTGCTCATCCAGGACACATGACAATTAAAAATTTAATTAGGTCTATAATGCATGCTGAAGTTTTCAGGATATTTAAAGAGAATACAGATTTCGGAGGAAGCCTGCAATAGCAGGTAACCATCAGATCACAGAAACAGGTTTTGCTTCACAGTTTCAGATTTTATTATGTTTCCCCCTCTCACATCACTAGCAATCTGGTAGAAATCCAGTTGTGGAAAGTTTTGGTCTAATCTTGACTAAACGAAGTCTGTCCCACTGCCACTAGGCTTTGTCTAGTATCACACACTCAGCCACACTGCCAGGGGCTCTGCCATTGCTCCAGAACATGGCTTCTGTGTCCCTCTGTCACCCTGCCTGTCAAACCAGAAAGCAAATCCTCCCAGAGCAAGGCCTCTAGGTTTTACTCACTGAACACCAAAGACCTTGGAGGGCTGCGTGTACAGAGTTGTAGCTAATTGAAGGATTAGATAATTATCATCAGCAGAAGGTGAGAGCCTTACTTAATACGAAGTATGTTTGTAAACTGGCCATTTTTAGGTAGTGGATGTGGAAGACTACCGTGATTTTTTTCCTCTTTGCTTGTTTTACTCTGTAATGATATCACTGATTTTCTGCTGGGGTTCATTTTTAGAGGCAAACCTTAACAGGGAGCACATGGCAATAGACTTTTACCTACTGCCACACTAAGATACTAAATTGGGCAAATTAAACATAAAAATTCAGTAATGTCTCATTTTAGTAGGTGCTTACATAGTTTTCTAGATATGTTTTGTTAGTCTTTTCAAGTGTTAGTGAGGTGTCCCAATAAATTAGTTTTTCTCTTTGATATTTTCTGTGCCTGTTTTAGGGCAGTAGTCCATATCCAGGTGAAGGATGTCAATGAGTTCCCCCCAGCATTCAAGGAGAGCGTGTACAGGGCCTCAGTGACAGAGGGGAAGATCTATGACAGCATCCTGCAGGTGGAAGCCACAGATGAGGACTGCTCCCCCCAGTACAGCCAGATCTGCAGCTACGAGATTGTCAGCAGGGACGTGCCCTTTGCCATCGACAGGAACGGTGAGTGCTGCCACTGTCTGCAGGGCTGCCAGGGCCTGGGCACCTGGATGGGGAGGGAATTCCAGAGAGAAACCCTGTTCTCACCTCTGAGAGTGGGGGAATCCTCACACCGAGCAGTTCCAGCCTTTTTGGGTAACACTGGGGCAGAAAACGTCACAGTGACCTCCTGTGGAAATTTGACCACCAGACTTAGCATGATTCTTGGTCACTCAGTCCATTCTCCTAATTGTGTCAGATCCCATTTCCCATTCCAGTGATGGCATTCCCCAAGGCAGCATGTATTTCCCAGTGCAGGGCTTATTCACTGGCTTACAGCTAGTCCCATGAAGCAGAGCCTGAATATGCAATATTCGGCGTATGCCTATTGATTTTTAAAGCTTTTAGGATCACAGGTCCACAGACTTGCCCAGTTATGGTGCTTCCTGAAGTGGATCCATTATTCTGCAGCATGGAAGAAAATGTACTTTGGAGAATTAGTACAATTTCATAAGTTTTTTTTGGTTTGTTTTAGTTGTTTTTTTCTGAAGTATATATTTTATGTTTTAGGGAAAATAATAAACCATATAAGGTTTTCCATATGCAGCAGTGTTTGACCTTGTATGTCAGCTTCCTGGAACAGCAAAGAACATGGAACTGAGTTTGGGAATGGCACCTGAGCTGGCTGAAAAGTGTGTGGAAGGTCCTTCTTCCCATTCTCTGCTTGCTTCAGACAATAAAAAATAGTTTCCCCAGAAGAAACTGTCTGCATACCCAGCAGTGCTCTGATTTCTCCCTCCTAGCAGAAGCATTTAATCCATGTTGTTTGTAGGAGGAGAATACGGTTTGGAAGTTAAATCTGATTTTTGGCCAAATTGTAAATTGAAAGCATGCGTAGAGCTACTGTTTTCTCTGAGCAGTCATTTTTATGTTGGGATGTTTTGTAAAAACTCTTTACCCTGTTTAAAAAAAATTTTAATCTGTATTTGTGCAGTTCTTGCACAATGCACACAGGAGCATCAGAAAACAACCTGTTGCATCAATAAATTGTAATGACTTTGGGGAAAAATCCCTCTCATTATCACACACCGGGAAGCAAGTGTGTGGTATAGGAAGTGCAATTGTGAGAAGTACAATTTGTGTTTGAGTAAATGAGGGTAGCTGGCACAGTAATCCAGGGTTCTTGTGAATGCAGAGAATTGCACAAAGGATTTTTTTACAGCAAGTGGGCATTTGGGAGGAGATATTTGGAAGCAATTCCCTATAAGCTTTTCCACTCCATGGATTTTTTTTTTTTAACTGGGAGATTTCCCATGTTGTCATGAAAGAAAGTTTTTCGTGTCTCTGAATCCATTTCTTTCCAAGATTCCATGTGATTTGTCTGTGTGTAGGTACTTAGAGATTGTCTCATAATTTCCTGCGGCGTTTGTGGCAGATATCAGGGACAGAGAAAACCCTGAAATTTGTGTAATACAGAGCAGTCATTTTTACAGCTCGTGCCTTTTCAGCTCCTATCGCACAGAGCAGCTGCCTCAGGAGTGCTCATGTCTTTTTACAGTCAGACATGATCAAAAGCATGAGAAATGTCAGGAGTCCTTGGTTACATCTTTATCCTCATGTGCCTGGGACCTGCTTTTCAGCAAAGGCAATGAGAAAATCATTGATTTAAATGTGACTTTAAAGCCTGAAGTGAATAATTGGTATGAGGTTGTAATACTTGCAGTTTCTTGGTCATGAATTCAATTAATATTTTTGATCTATTTGTTCACTAAAAGAACAGTGCTGCCACAACCAACAGTAATTGCAGCCTAATTTGCAATTTTTTAAGATAATGGTAATTGCTTAAACCCGCTGGGATTAGAGACAGAGTTAGAATAGATGGCTATACTTTTATTTTGTGACAGAAATATGTTGCTTCGTTCCAACACATTTCACTGCTGAAACAGTGAGACACTGCTGTCTCTCTGTGGCAGCTGATATAAACTTTCTCTGGTGCAAATTCTTTGGAAGCATGCCCATTTTTGTTCCCAGCAGGGTGGTTAAAATAGATGTATGAGATGCCTGGGACTGTCTGGTAATACAGTGCTAATTCAGATTTTGTTAACAGGTTTTTTTAGCCATTGTGAAGTACAAATCTAGGTTCTTGTGTCTTCTGCTGGTCATGATTTTTTTATGCTTTTCAGTCACTCACATGTGGGTCTTCATTGCTCAGAAAGAGGATAACCAGATACCTTAAAATAAAATCTAAATATTGCAGGGGGCTCCAAAAGATGGAGGTAGGGGTGAATTGTGAGGAAAACATGCCACTGTCTGCCCCATATGGTGTGTTCTTTCCATGACCAACATACGAAAATAACCCCAAACATAAGTCTGTAAAAAGATGAAGCTATTCCCTCAGCTCTTTTTCTTGTGACAGGTCACTGTCTTGTTAGATAAAACCTATTTCTTGTCCCTAGATACATGCATGGAGCATTTTTTTGGCCTTGAAAAATTGTAATACACATTGGGGAAGCTTTGCAGAGAGGCAAAGAGCCCTGCAGGCTGTGTTGGTGCACAGGCTGCCTCATTCCTGCTCCATGGGAGGCAGGAGTGGGTAGGCACAGGAAGCAGCATCAGCTTGGGGGTATTTCCTACAGCTCCTTGTAACTTGGGAACTTTGGGAAGGTAATATAAAACTTCCCAGTTACTTTTGGCAGCTCTGGCCCTTGGTATGTGATTTCCTTGTGGATGAAATTACTTTGTGTTCTGAAACTACAGCACTAATAAAATTCACTCTTGTGTATGATGAGCCAAACTTGGAGGGTAATGAGCTCTGAGTCATAAAATACAGTCATGTAAAGGCAGAGGACAAATTTATGCTTTGCTGTGCAAAGAACTGTGATTAAAGGTATAAGGTGTAATATGTTTTAAAGTAGTATTGCATGCAGATTAGTCCCATTTTCTCCTTAGCAGAGAATCCAAGTCAAGTCAGTTACTGCAGCAATATTGTGTAGGCTTTTTTCAGGTGACAGAAAAATTAAACCACAATGCACAGATCTGTCAGAATGCCAGCAAAACCCATTTCTATTCACATGTCTTGTGCTTTATTTGTCAGGGATTATGGTCAGATGATCTGGGAACTCAGGTATAGATACAAATTCAGTCATGGCTCTGACCCAGTCTCACCTCAAAAATGGGGATGATTCTTCTTTGCCACCCAGCTCTGGGGAGCGTTTCACAAATGCATGTTCAGTGTGAAGATGAGACAAGGGCCTATCCAGTCCATACAGGTTTTATCAGGTTACAAATCACAGACAGGACAGGACCTCACAGGATCCCCCTTTACAGCACCCAGAGCTGTGGTAAGAGCTGTGCAAACTTTGTATTGCCAGAAAAGCCAAACTTCATAGCTGAGCATCTGCATTTGATATTTATATATTTATTAAATGACAGATTCTTTCCATTATCATTTAAAAATGAACCTTTTTGACAGAAGATAAATGGATTTAGTAACTGTGGAATTTAGGAGGAAATTGCCATACTAAATCAGTCAAGTCTTTCCCCATTCTTGTGGCTGCTCCAAAGTAAGGCGAAAGATCCAGAAAAGAAGGATTTCTATATCCATCCATCCATCCCTAAAACTGACCTTGAAGAAACAGGTGTAAATGTCTGTGTTCTCAGGAAGGACTTTTTATATTCCTGTAGTCTGATCTGCTTTTTGTTGTTTGTAAATTGGTTATAGCTCTGGGTATTTCCAGGAAAAGGCAGATACTTAGGAAGGCTGAAGAAAAAAATGTATGGCCTAATTTTGAATTGCTTAGAAACGTACTTACTTCTCCCATTAAAATTTTCTCTTTTTAATGTTATTAATTTTTTTTTGTCTATGGGTGAGATGTAAACAGAAAATTTCAGACTACCATCTCTAAAACTTTAATTAGTCTGTGTTTATAGTGCTTCCCTTCTATGTCTACTTTTTAATCGTATTGATTAAATTATAAAAACCCAAAGAATCATAAAGCATCAGAGGTAAGAGGAAGAAATTATTAGGAAGTCAATAAGTGATGGGGTAACATCTCCAAGTTATCCAAATGACCTTCCAGAATAACACCTAAGAGTCAGAATCTTTGTAGTCCAAATCTGAAATGACCATAATGAAATACAGAAGACAGATGGAAGACAGATTTAATGAAATGTAAATATGTTGTAATGATTTATAAATCTTGTAGGACAGTTGATGTGCCACAGAAATTCTGGCAATCTGCTAATGAAAATTTGGACAATTTCAGATTCTTTAGAATTATTTTTGTTGATCACAGACTAAAATAATACCAAGGAGAACCAAATGGGGAAATACAAAGATTTGCAGATGCAAGGGCCTGTTTGAGCTACAGGTTTTGAACCTGAAGGTGATGGTAAATGCAAGCAGCAACCTTTCTTCAGGCCTGACCTGGAAAGTTTTGCATCCATTTCAATTAAACTCCTAAAGCTGGCTTAATGTAGTAGTAGTAGTAAGAAAAGTGATGGGTTCTGACAAGATAAAGAGTGTGCAGCAGAGAGATACCTGCTAAAAGTCTTCAGTTGTCAAATCAATGGAGTGAAAGACTTCTTTTAAGAAGCTGCATTTGTCTGCTTTCTCCCGTCTCTCACTCATTTGAGTGAAAAGAAAAAAAGAAAATGAAACCCAAATGCCCAAACCAAGACTAATGATTTGTGCCTAGCAAAAGAGACTTTGGCCAGCACTTGTGGGGATCAATTCACTACATCTGACTAAATTCCAGGATATGGGGGCTGCCTATTTCAAATTTAGCCCAAACAACTGGATTTTGCTGATCCTGGGTTGAAAGCAGTTATGTGTAGCACTGCTGCAGAGTAAGTTTGTTCCTTGAATTCTAGAACAAAAATTCTCATTCAAAGAGGATTTGGTAAAAACAAACAGCCCTGAGCAAAAGCATGAAACGAATTAAACAGGATGAAGTTTCAACTTGTGCAAGAAGTAAATTTCAGTGGAAATGGACAGAATTAAAATGCTAATAGAAAACACGTACTTTTTGCATGGTGCTCTCCCAGTCCTCTGGGAGCTATTCAGAGAAAGATCTTTCCCTTTCCTTCTGAAAGTTCCAGTGTCTTTGTTCCCAAAGCAGGTAATTTGTCACCTTTATATGCATGTCAGGTTCAGCAGATAAACCCTGTTGTTGCTGGGTTTTATTTTCCATGTGATACCTCTGTGCTGCCCTATCAAATACTGTTAAGAACTGTAATGCAGGAGGTGATTCTGGAGTTTCTCCTATTTTTAAAATGCCTTTCACTTACAGGGTAATAGCTTTTGGGAAGGCAGGAAGATACTTTGGTTCAGTAGTGGATCTCAGGAACGTGGCTGTTTAAGCCATGTATTGTGGCAGATGTGGAAAAGGAGTGTGCACCTATTCGTAGCTCACATGTCAAGATGTAACTGCTAATTACTTTTACCATCTTACTATAGAAAGTGTTGTTGAGCAGATGTTTTCTGATAGAGCCATGCCCACAGCATATCTCATCTTATATTTGCCTACAGGCTTCTTATAGAAAGAAAATCCTTCCTGTTCTTCAGAACTGTCCTGCCTATGCATGACCTGTGTGCTTCAGAGAGCTCAAAGTCACAAAGCACTTGATGAACCAGGACCCAGATGTTGCAGTCTGTGGATGCTTAGCCAAGAATGAATCTCTGAATGTTTTCTTGTGCTGAACCTCTAGGTAACATCAGGAACACTGAGAAATTGAGCTATGATAAACAGCACCAGTATGAGATAATGGTGACAGCTTTTGACTGTGGGCAGAAACATGCAGCAGAAGATGCCTTGGTACAAGTTAATGTCAAACCTGTGTGCAAACCAGGCTGGCAAGGTAAGGCTGAATAGCTTTTCCATTTTAATTTTCCATTTAAATCTCTTTCCTTTGGTGTTTTCCCTCTACCTCGCAGTAAGGAAAGCAGGGTGCTTATTGCACTGGTGTGGAAAACCACTGCTATTTCTTCTGCCTCATTCCAGGCCTGCTAACAAAGTGGATGATAATCCCATGTTTGCTTACATTTGCCATGCTTCTTCTCTAGGCAGAGCAAAGAAGAGACCAGACAAAAAGAAGTAAGACAAATTCCTACTCTAATAAGTTATGAGTCAGTCTGAATATTCTGGAAGGTTAAAAAAATGCTGCTGGTTTGCCATTGTCCTACTATTCCTTAAAAGAACATTTTTAAAGCAAGGTACTTCTGCCATGTGAGCTGGAGTTGCTCAGGTTATCTTGTTCCAGGTTCAGGATTGGCTTCTGTGGCATGCAGGAGCCAAAGCACCCTTACTGGGAGTGAAAAGCATCTTTAAAGCAGATTCCTGTCTTCATATTGAGACATTTCAGTGGGGATCAATTGGATTTTCTAAAAGGCTGTAAGGATCTATACCCTGTCTGGAATGGAGAAAACCCCAGCTGACAGTGTCCAGGGAAGATAGATATGCCACTAATTGTTAGGAATTAAGATGGAAATGAGGGCTGGATTACAGAAAAACCAGTTGGATGTGACCATGTTATGCAGGTGTCATTCAGGTCTAACTTGGCCTTCATAACTGTGATTTTTAAACACAGTGGTTGAGGAGGAAAATACCTGTTTGGCTGTTGTACTTAAAAGTAAGTTTGCAGGCTGGCATTTAAAAGAAATCAAGATTTTCTCTGTAAAATGAGAAGCTCTGGTCTAGAGGAGCTAGTAATTAAATGTTTGCAGTAGCAGGATTCCGTTTCCACAGCTCTCACTTGAAGCAGAGCCATGTTTCAGTTTTTTGGGATGTAGTAGTACCCAAGCGCTTTAAAAAGCATGTTTGTTGAAAAAAAATACAATACCTATGAACTATTTCCACATTTTTAACTGGTCTTACTGTTCAAATGATTTATTCTATAAAACAAACTATGGTCCCTTTACAGTGGAGAAATGTTCTGTTTACATTTTATGGAGTTATCTCAGATAAATTAGTACTCTCAAGTTAGCTTGAGATTTGTATTAAGATGGGTGTAATTGATGAATATTTTTTTCGTTTCTGTGGGTTTTTTTTTAATTTAGGTATTTTTTTGATTTAATAAGTTTTGCAAAGGTGGTAATGATGTATTGCTACTGCCCAGTTTTTTTTCACAGTTATGTGGATGTTATGGTTGTTACTGGTTCCATCAGGTGGGTCTAGGAAATAAAAGGAAAAGGAACAACCTCAGACAGGTTTGGTTGGGGTTTGGGGTTTTTTTTATTCTTTGTTCATGTTACTCATACCTTTCCATGTGTCAAACACCTGATCTTCACCTCCCTGGCACATCCCCAGGTCAGGGAGCACAAAGTGCAAGGAGATGTCTCCTACTCAAGGTATAAGGTGTTTAAGTAAACAATTGGATAGATAGGGCTTCATTCCTTAATTATTATTAATTCATTAATTGTAATTTGAAAATGAGCTGCAACATAATCCTTCCAGAAGTTTATACATTTATCTTAATGAGATTTTTTTATGCCTATTTATTTTTAAAGGGGGAGAAATTCATGTAGGTGGTGTTGTTTGCCAGTTTCAGCCAGTATCTGTAAAAATCACCGATTTCTAGGGAAAAAATAAGATAAAATAAGCAAAACTTTCCAAGAGTATGTCTAGTAGTTAAAAAGGAAGTCTGGAGACTAGAAATGGAAAATATTTATGGTGTTTTTTCTTCCCTGTGTCTGTTGCTCTGTGACCTCCCCACAAAGGGGCAGCCAGCACGTTTGCTTCATCTTCTTTGAAATAATGCTATATTTGTAAAGGTTGTATGACTACAGGAAGTAAAATAATGGGAGATTTTTGACAGAAAAGAGGAACATGCTGAGTCTTTAGTTCAAATAGAAATGTTGCTGAAACGTGATTTTTTTTTCTTGTTCTTCAGTGTTATTCTGAGCAAATAAAGGCTTGGATTTTTTAATTTATGGCATTGGCACTTAGTTCCTAAAAGTTAATGGCTTTTATAATTTGAAATATTGTTTATGTAACTATCATAAATAGAGACTGGAGTAGTCTTATGTAAATTCAGTATTAAAAATTTTAGTGCAGCAAATTTTAATGCAGATGCCCTTCAGATAACCTTCACTGTGTTGGGCTGGGACAGGGAAAAACAGGCTTATGTAAAAGAGTTCAGAATTATTCCTGTTTCTTGAGGCTGACAGCAGGTGACTGATGTGTGGCAGAGCAAGTGAGGCTCCACAAGCCAAGGTGCTTTCCTTTAATCAATATTCCCTTGGGCTAACAGCACTGAATTCTTCATTAAATCCAGGACCTGCTTCCCTGCTCTCTGATGATGGACGTTAATACACCAGTAGCCAGGTCTCCACAGACATTTTCAGCAAAAAAGCCTCCTCTTTATTCAGAGGCTACTTTAGGAACAAACTTGACCCAAGCTGACATATGCTTTCTGAGCAGACCACTCTGGAGTGTTATTTGTATTCTGAGCAAGCTAAAAATGCAAATCAATGAGCTAAATTAATTCCTAATCAGTTCTTTTAAGTGGAAATTCTCATTAGTGGGTTTTGTCGAGTGACTTCTAGAGCCATGCCACAAAATCTCCTAATGCCAGCTGTGTTTTCATGTCCATGATTTCCAAACTGTGGAGTGAGCATGTCCTGCCAGGTAGGTAAAGGACTGCATTACCAAGAAAAGCTGGATGATGACAGTACTCCTGACATCATAAAGGCTCCATCTGCAGTCAAAGATACTTTGATTTTCGGTTTAAAGGATTTTTAAACCTTTTTTTAAACACAGTTACTGTGTTTCCATCCCAAGCAAAAACCTGTTGTCTTCAACACCTTCCCCAGGTTCTGTCTGTCCCAAACTGAAACTCCTGGTTTCAGTTCTGTGGACACAAAGCTCACACTACACTTCGTCCTGGGCATTCCCTTCCAGTGGATTCCTTTCACTGCAGTTGTTTTAATGTCACAAATACTGATTTCTGTAAAGTTACATCTTCCTTATTCAAAACAGGGTGGACAGACTTGTGGCACTCCAGTGCTAAATATTCATAAAGTATATTCAATAGCATGAGGTGAAGTAAGACAAAATCCTGCAATCTAAGCCAGGTTTCCTTTGGCTCATTTATGGTATTGTGATCTTTTGTCACGTTCCTGTTACTTTCAGGAACAGTTTTCATGAAACTGTTACTGTCCCCCCCCTAGTGGGATAACAAAGGGAAATTAAATATAACCCAATGTGCTGAAAGATGCAAGATAGCAGAAATTTGAAAACAATTATTCCTGTACCAAGCTCTCCGGTGAGCGATGTACTGTGTGGGGAGAAAAAGAGTTTAGCCTCAAAAAAAACAAGGGCAGAGTCACGGGCCCAAAAAATTGAAAAATGTCAGACATCTGCTCAATTATTCACAATTAAACAAGTTTTTGCTCCCTAAAATGCCATTGATTTCAGACAGAAAATAGGTATTAGAAGGAAAAAACTTCTCTAAAGCAACCAGCTGAATACCCTGGAAAAGTGTCAGCTCACAAGAAGGAAGGCTGGCTGTGCTTCCTGAGGAGATGAGTGTGGAGCAAACACAACAGTGCAAAACTCAAAAGTCACATTGTTTCCCCTCATGAAAGGAGACTTTTCCCAAATTTCATATGGCCCTGTATAGGCAATGGTGACTAACCTGCAGTTGAACAGTGAGGACTGAATGGAAAACAGGATTTCACAGCATCTAGCCTCAAGTGTTTTACCAATCTGAAAAGATTTCTTGCATTTATCTTCCAAGGTCTGTGAACCTTTATGCATCAACACCCAACTATCCAGGAAAGAGAATAAGGTTGAAGTTCTTTAAAAATTCATCTTAAAAGAGACAGTCTTGAAAAATTAAATTACTTTCAGTAATTGGATTAAATTGGATAGTGTTGGATTAAAAATGGTTTTTAAATAAAAGCTTCCCTTTATTTATTCACCTAATAGATTATAAAAATATTTAATAAAGGTGGTTAATGTGTCAAAGTGTATATGATTTCTTTTCTAAGGCATGCAGGGCTCACTAAGGTGACCTGGGCCCTTGCTATAATCTCAAGGCACATTCCTACCACCTCTTTAAGGTTGAAGAGTCATTCAGGGGCCATATGCAATCAGATCAGCTTGCTCTTCCTGCTGAAGTAAAACCCTCCTTTTGTACAGAGAAGGGCAGGACTTTCCATTTCAGTAGCAGAGTGATCTCACATCTCTTCTGAGTCAACATTCCTCAGAGATGCTGTTTGCAGAATGGTTTTCATGGGGGCTTTCTAGTAAGATCCAATTACTGAGGAAAGCCAAAACCATATTGGCTTTCATCCTGCCAGTGCTTTTAACAAGGAGAAATATGATTACTAAAGCAATTGATTATTTGGCTGGTCAAGTGCAGAAACTTTGCTGATGAGGATAATATTCTCAGTCTTCCGGAACAATTTTGAAGGGCCAAGTATTTTCTGCACTAAACATAAATCAATTTGTATTACTCTTGTGCACACACCTAGCAGCTTAAAGCCCCATCCGTGTGTTGTCTTAGCTGTAAGATATTCACCTATATTTCTATAAATGAAATTTCTTGTGAAGCAGTCTAGGCTTGGCACTGCTGTGCATGCATTAGCCACACATTCTTCAACCAGGGTAATCAGGATGAAATACTTACATTCAGCTATTAACTTGAATGGCACCATTTTAGTAAAATATCCACTCTAAATAACCACTCCAGACATTTGAAAATTAACTGAGTTCCAGAATACAACTGAGTTTTGAGCTTAAAATTTACATAAGTTCATACTTGTTTTTTTTTACTTGTATCTATGTTGTTTTTACTTTGCTTTGACTACCAGACAGATTCAGAGAAGGCAATCATACTTGTTCCCATCTATTTTTTCAGAAATGTTCTCTTTAGTAAGTTCTGTGTCTGCATTATAGCTAAATACATCTTCCCTGAGCACTCAGGTCCTTTCATGTTTCTTTTTACCATGGCCTCTTACTGAAAACAGTGCTTTATATATTCCAAGACTGCCTTGCTTTTGCCTGACTATATCAGACTGGTGGCCTGTGGAAATGCTGTTCTTGTCTTAATGGAATCAGCTCTTTTTCCGTTTGTCATTTTTCACTGATTTCACAGCAGTTTGCTGAAGTTCCTGAGCACTCTGTGTCATTCCTAAGCACTATTTCTGTAACACCAGTTCTCAAGGTCTTCTTATTCTGTGCTGAGGATATCCTCTTTCTAGATTGACTTCTAGTATGGCACTGCCTTCCTTTCCCTTCACTGGCAGCAGTAACAACATGGCCCTGCTCTTGTGCCAGGACTGCAAATGGAAAAACCAAATAACATTGCCAAGGCAGACTCACAGGGATCATTACCAGCTAGCTCCCTGTGTACCATGAATTTCACATTTGCAGAGTAACCTGTTACTGCCCTCTCTGCAGGCTGTTCTGCTTTTCTGTGAGGACTGAAATACTGAAGCCAGTCTTTTCCATCTTAAGTGATTCAAAACCCCCATTCATTTTAGACCTGTTTAACTCGATTTTTATTTCCATATAACTCTGTGGAAGATAACTCCTTTGCTCACATTTCTGCATTTTCAACTACAAAAACAGTCTTTTCTTTTTTGAATTTTCACTGCAAGATCTTCCTGAGCTTTACTGGGGCAATTATAATTTCATTGAGAAGTGTCTTATCTCTAGAGATGCATTGTTCCATTAACGTTTCATCTACCCAAAAGTTAAAGCACTATGGGATATCCTGTTAAGTTTGAAGCTTTTCCTTATGATTTTTTTTTTCCTCTGCATGTAAAAAGTTCCACATATTCTTAGACTTTGGGCTGAAAAATTGAAGACTTTCCACGTGAGTTATGACACTCAGTTCATTGATTTGTGTAACTACTCCATGCAGTGCTTCAGAGTCTGTCTTCGAGAATCTGAGAAGCACTTTGCAGACTGCAGCACAGACATCAGAAGCTTGTGACCAGCCCAAACCTGGCAAGAAGAAGGTTATTTCCTAAAGGAAAGCAAGCAGAGAGCCAATTGTAGTGACAGAGCTGGCAGGGTGGGGTGAGGTATTCATGGAGGCCCCAGGTGAAGCTTGTGGAGGTTCATTAGGGCTTATTAGCACTGTGGGAAATACATTATTCAAATGTAATCTCACAAGAAATAATGGCTTTACCAGTGCTGTCTCATGGTTTTTAGATTCTTGTATGTTTATTTCATATAATTAAGCACCTTTAGATATGGGAACTTTCTCACTTGATGGAGTATTCACTGTCAGTAGGTCAGGCACAACAGTTACTCCATTGGGTTCACCAGCTCCTGCAGCAGCAGCCTTTCCACTGTCCTGTACTAAGCACAAATTTCTGTCTCTTTTTTGTTTGTCTTTTTAAAACTACCAACATGCTGCACAAGGAAAAGGTGTATATGAATGTTTGTTTATGCTTTGAGATGTGCATTTAAATCTCTTAGCTTTGGACATTAGCTTGAGTTTTCTCTCTGCTGTGGAAACCTTTTAACTGAGTCAGACCTGATTATAATTTCCTTAACAAGTCACTCATCTTATTTCACATAAAAAAGGCACCAGAGTAACCTTTAGGCAAGTCTCTAGCCTACACAAACTGCACAGATGTGAGGATGCTGCAGAGGAAACAGAAGAGATACCAATTACACTGCTCTGGGAACCTTCTGTTCCAGCAATTATGTAGGGATGCTGCAGAGACTCACTAATGGCACCACATAAATTTTATCTTACATTTAGCTGCCAAGATGCACATCTTCAGTGCAACAGGAGAGAAGTTTCACATTTCGTTGTGTTACAATTATCTTTAATTACATTGATGTCATTTTTAACACCATGAATTGGAATCAAAGTTTATGGCCACACACATGTAGGAGACATGAATCACATCATACTTCCTCTGCATGATCTCCTTCAAGGAAAAAAAAAACAGATTAAATCCTTCTTAGTGTCATCTAGCATAAGAAATTAATTAAAATATAAAACATGAATCACAAAGAATACAGAAAACCTTAAGTTTAGAGATCAAGGGAAGTCTTTACATTACCTGTCTGTTAAAAGGAAAATTCATTCAGTGCACTGGGATTTACTTTTAAAGGTTCAAACTGCCACTGAAGTTTGATCCATTTTGATCTTGGGATAGTTTGAGTATCTCAGCGATCAAGATCCATGTTTACTTAGAGGCTTTATGATTGATGAAATCTGATCCACAAGCTTGACATGGTGATATTTACACTCTAGTGTTGTATTGTAGGTATAACCCAGCTGGGGCTGTCTTGCATTGTCTGGAGCAGCTTTATGCCACAAATGGCAAAAGCCTGTTGAATTATAAAATCTGAACAGGGGCTGCAGGACTAAACAGTAGGAGTTTTATTCAAACTATCCTCCTGGGATTAGTCTTCTACTCTGACAGTGTTTACTTTCCCAAGTTTGCAGTGTAATGTGGTGGTGTAGCAGGATTTGGGTCAGGTTTGTGTCAAAGGAGGAATTGTGCTGGTTGGGATTAGCTAATCTAAGTGCCGCCTGCCAGTTCAGATGGGATTATGTATCTGAATTTATCTAGAAAATAACTAAATTCAGAGGCTTTTGCAGACTCAGATTACGTAAGACTTTTCTTCTGAGTCACTCCAGAGGAAACAAAAAAGTGCCACCACATTCCTGAAGGGAAGGTGCTGATCTTTTTAGTAAGTCCAATGTGGGATGTTATTCTGGAAGAAAGCAAAATAGTGATATTCACCCCATTCAAAAATAAATTAGGGACTTGTGTTACTCTGATTTCTTTCAGGGTGAGGATTGGTCTGTGGTGATGCAGTGGACCAAGATACAAAGACACTGGTTCAAGTCTAGCTGATGTTTTACAATTTAGAGCTGAGATAAATGCGAGTGATTTAGGAGATGCAGGGTTTGTGATCTCTGGGTACAAATTCCCACTTCTGCCAAGCTGAAAGGTAATAATACCATGAAATGAAGTACTTCTTCCAGTTCTTGTGGCAGAAACAGAGGGCTCCTATCATTCTTCTTTGTGGGCAGTGGCATTTTAAATGGTGTGGTTTTTACAGGACACTCCTTGTATAGCTGGAGGTGAGTGGGCTGCTGCAGGTACCTTGCAGTTCTTAATTCAGTCACATCTCACATCCACTAATGAATATTTTGCATGAGTATTGGTTCAGCTATTTGGTATAGCTGAGAAATGAAAATGTGGATATATATATATGACTTTATTTTCCTATTTGGGTAGAGGAGTGCAATGACTGAACTGCTGATGTATAAGAGACTGTAAAGGTGAATAAGTCATATATTGTTAGTTTGCATAAAACTAGTATTTTTTTTTTATTTTATTTTTTTTTTTACCTAAAGTACCTCAAAGAATTTGCTGCTCTTGTTCTATTGGAAAAGTGTTAAATTTCTGCAATGGAGGGCTAACAGAAACCTATTATTCTAATGATGTCCCATATATGGTACTTGAAATTCTAACTGAACTGTTTAAACTGAAAATTGCAGAGAAATTATGCAATGCTGTAGATTAAATCTAACTTAATATGGAACAAATGGAGTGAATTACCAGAGAATTGCAACTGAAATAGCAGCTCAGTTATCTGTGCACAGGGAGTCACGTAGTCATGGTTGTCTTAGTTGTGATGTGCAAGTCCTAAAGATTTTGGTAAAAACAGATACTAAACATACTTTCAGAATGTTCCAGGAAGTTTCATCTTCCTCTTGTTAACAAAATGCTGCGTGATTACCAAATTGGGTTATGCAAGGAAGAAGATCTGAGAATTCTGAAATGCAGACCAGTGGTTGTAGTATCTTTGCCTGGACTCTGGACTAATGACTGCCTCACACTTCAAAGTTTGCATGGATGTTCAGACTTTCTTGTAAATATTTAATGCAATTTAAGACCGAGGGAGAGAGAAGCATTTTTCAAGCTTTCTGAAATGAGATCTGCTGGAAAGCATCAAATTCCTTCACCTACTAAATGCCAATACATATTTGTATCCACTATTCATTTTCCTTCCACTGATATTTAGAACAAATCTCTGCCCATTTGCTTTCAGGGAATTTGTTGACTACCAGGACCAAGAACTTTTCCATTTATGAGATCTCCTTTTTCCTAGAAAGATTTGAACTTTTTAGAGCAACAAGAGGAAGGGCCATGAACATGGCCAGAAGGCTGGAGAATCTCTCCTTTAAGAACAGACTGAGAGTTAGGGTTGTTCAGTGTGGAAAAGGCTCCACAGAGATCTTGCTGAGGCCTTTTAGTGCTTGAAGAGCACTTACAAGAAAGACAGATAGAAAGATTTTACTGTAGTGACAGGACAAGAGGCAATAGCTTTAAGTTGGATTTAGATTGGATATATGAAAGAAATTTTTTTCCTGTGAGGATGCTTAGGCACAGCATAGGTTGCCCAGAGAAGCTGTGGATGCCTTGTCCCTTAAGTCATCTGAGATTGGCTGGGTTTTGAGCATCCTTGTTTAGTGGCAGGTGTCTCTGCCCATGGCTGGGGGATGAACTGAGCTTTGAACATCCCTTCCAGCTGCAGCCATTCTGTGACTCCATGAAAATATGAGCTGTAAAGACAGCTAAGATACATGTTTGTAATTACTGCTGCTTGTCTGGGTTTTCTCCGAAGCATGTTGCAAACACCGTAATTAATTGGATTTCAAACATTAAATGCTTCAGTTGAGCAGCACAGGGGTATGTGTGGCACAAACAGGTGGCTGCCTGAGGCAGGGATTGTTTAAATGCTGTGGGCTGTGAGGTGTCTGCATAAGCAGACACTTTCAGCTGGAACTTCTGTCATTAGTGCTTCACAAAAGCTTAGGAAGATGTTCAAGGACAAGAAGTGGCACTGCAGAGGTGTTACATTAGACTGACGTGTAGCCTGGTCCTTGGGGGTGTTAGTTCTTATCACAAGGCTGTGAAATCTGGCCCAGCTGGGCGCAGCAGACATCTCCTCCCTGCAGAGCCAGCTTGTATCTGTCACAGGAAGGTGGGCACTGCAGCTCCAGACTGACTCCAGTTAGCACTTCTTGTCAGGAGACGTGTGTAGCCCCTGCTTGTGTGACTCAACCAGCAGTAGTGTTACTTAAGTGAGCCTGACACTCTTAGAAAAACAGGGCCAAAATCTAATTTTTTTAGGACAGTAGCTCTTTGATGCCATGTTCAGAAACTCTTATTTTTGCCTTAGACAGTGACCTTTGAGAACAATACATCATTCGAAATTATATAACTCCCTTCCCTTTTTTTACTCCCCATTGGATCTTGCAGTTTTTGATTTGTTTGTTTTTCCAGACTGGAACAAGCGGATTGAATACAGGCCAGGCTCTGGCAGCATTCCCTTGTTCCCCAGCATCCACCTGGAGACCTGTGATGGACCAGTGTCCTCAATCCACACCACCATTGAGCTGCAGACCAATTCCATCGGGAAGGGCTGCGATCGTGAAACCTACTCGGAAAAATCTCTGCAGAAATTATGTGGTATGTATACAGATTTCAGTTGACATAATAATGCTTCTGCAGACAAGGCACCAGTTCCTTGTGGCCTGTAAGCATGCAGCACTTGGATTTAGCTCAGCTGGCTCACTTTGGATCGTAGCAGTGAAAATGGAGACAGTGGTGATATTTGACAGCTGCTCCATCCTTCTTTTCCAGTTGTTTTCACTCTGTATCATACTTTCTCCCTGCCTTCTCTTAATTCTTTTCTCTTCTGTTCCTATTCCCTTCTCGATTTTTCCTTCTTCCTTATTCCACCTCCTCCTTCTTTCTTCCCTCTGCTACAAATAGTACTGTGATAGGGTAGTGAGATTTCCAGTGCAGATTTGCCATCACAGGAAGACCATAGGATCTGAAGGGAATTGAATCTCTCTGTTGTGTTTCAGTCTTCCTAACTCAGCTTTCTGTTTTGCTGCTCCATGCTGTGCCAGAGGACAAACAAACAAAAAATAAAAGAATATTCTGGGCAATCATTTGAGCAAAAATATTTAAGGAACATGAACTTCAAGTAAGAGCTGACCTGGTGTGGAAATATTTCCTAATTTTTTTCTCCCTTTTTGTGCTTTTTGATAACTTTGTGTAAAATGCAGAAGTCAATTTTGAAAGGCAGGTTAAATACTTGAAGATACTGCTATATTTTTTTCAGACTTTAAGATACTGTATCTGGCAAAGCAATGGCCATGCAATAATCCCTTTATCTTTTGAGATCAGATGTCTCTCCTGTTTTAATATCCTGTCTTTAGAGTCTTCCTCTGAAGCCCTGATGGTGTGGACGTTAATTCTCATCTTCTCCATCTTTTTGCCTGGCTTCTGTCTGAGCTAGAGTAGCAATTGTGTGATGTTTTTTTTTCCATTTAAATGTGTGGATTTTGGTTTGGGGTGCTCTGACGTAGGGCTTGCCTTTGCTCTGATTAACCACCCAGCAGTGCCGCAGAGATGTTTGGATCAATACACTAACCTTTGGGAAATAATTTTTGTAAATGAAAAATTTCAGCCAGTGTTACTAAATCAGTAAAAATGAAGAAGCAGTTTCCAGGGAAAAATAGTTGGCAGTTACAATTATCAGTTATCAGCAGAGATGGAGAAAGTGAGGTAAAGTTGAGTGGGAGTAGTAGAATTTTCATAAAATCTGAATGTTTTCAACTTCAAAATTTCTTAGTTAAGATCACAGAAACAATCATGACTTGAATCCTGTGTCTTTATTCAACTGCCTGGGCTCTAGAAGAGCAGATGAAAATCCATCTGCCCCAATAGCAGCTATATCCAACAGTGTTACCATTTCAAGTGTAGGGTTGAAAGAGGGTGCCTTCAGCTGGTGTAAAAGTCCTTAGCTGAGGAAGGGGTTCAGTTTGCAGAGTGTGGCTTGGCTGCCTCACCTGCTGGCACTGGAGTAGAAAAGAGAATTACAGGTGTTTCTCGGGCACCACTGCTGAACTTCAGCTCTGGCTCAGCACGTTGTGTGAGGGAACAGAATGGAAAGCACTTGAGAAAACAGGTAAGAGTGTAAGAGTGTATGTAAATAGGGGGAAAATTCTCACTGCTGAAAGAATATTTCTTTTGGTACAGGTTTTCTGTATCTTCATAGAGAGCAGACATGGTAGAAACTCGTGATAGACTTTGATAAAATGGTTGTAAGTGACAATGTGCTTTACATGAGAATTGCATTTAGCCTGGCCTGCACTTGGCTATTTAGTGTTTATTACCATCCTTAGTATAGAGAGCACTCTTAGGAAAACAGGTTAAATTATTTCTGGAGATAATTTTCTCCCGGAAATTATCTTACAGTAACTAATGGTTGGATGATAAAATCCTTTGAAAAGGATGAAAACCCTGAATTTTTTTGTACAGTGAAACACTGTGTGATTGCAGAGAGTATAGAACTGAGCACTCAGACAGCTCTGCACCGTGTAAAATGCACAACTCTCTCTGTATTAATAAAGATCCAGTTTATAAATCCTTTGCTCATTTCTTCATTTTTCTGTTGGAGAGCTGGAGAAGGCAGATGCTAAAAAGAGTGAATTAAAATTCATTTTTTATATGATGGAAGGTTCAAATCTGCTTTTCAATAACCCAGAGATTTGTACTCCTTTGGACGGTCACGATGGGCAGCTTAATGATTAAATTGCACTTGAGTCATTTTAAAGTCAAGGAAGTATTGGTGTTGTGCCTCAAAGCATTTTAGTAAGCTTTATTTCCCCTTGTCACCTGACAATAATAAAAAGTACAGACTGTCTAAAAGACACTATTTGGACAGCAAAAATATACCAGAATAAATCACACTAAAATAAACATAGGTTAAGGACTCTAAATGTATAGTGGAAAGATGGCTCTGGTGCTGTCTCATTTCCCTCTAAATGTAGATAAAACAGAAAATAATGGAATTGCTAATTCTCCCACGTGGCAGATGGGAAACTGAGACAGGGAAACACTGAGTATCAGCCTCAAGGTCCTGCTCCATCTAGGATCCTGCCCTCTCTCCCTTGTCCTGGGTGGTGTAGAGGCTCAAAGAAAGCTGTTGATCTGATCACAAAGGACAGTTTGGCCTGGGTGTTGTTGGGATGATTCATTTCCAGCTAAGCCAGCAGTCTGGTCTTATCCTGGCACGAAGTTTGGAGCCCAAATGTGCAGGATTGGGAGAGGAGGTGGGGCCAGCTGCATAAATCACCGGTGAAAATAAGAACTTTTATATGCAAGAGGTGCCTCAGGGGTCTTGGCCCAAAGCTGAGCTTCATGCAGCAGTTTCTGCGTTGTTCTGGAAGCATTTTGGGAGAAAAAGGCATCGGGCACTACATTTTGGAAGAGCACTGATCCTATGATAAGGCTATTCTGGGAGCACCTCCAGAGAGATCCTGTTTGCATTGCTCCAGGTCTGTTTCTGTACACACCTGAGCAGCCTGGGACTCTGGCTGGATTTATTAGGATAGGAAAAGCATGATTTATTCCAGCCAAATCTCCCAAGCACATAATCCAGTGTTTTTTCTCAGGGCAGGATTGAAACACACTAACAGGATGAGATTCCAAACTCAGCCATAAATCTCAATACAAATATGGGCAGCTGAAGTAGAACCTGTTGAGCTTGGTGCTGGTTACACAAATGCAGTGGCCTGTATTATCCAGAATTACAATTGTAAAATAAATTACAATTTACAATTGTAAAATAAATGCATTTTGTCTCCATGCCCAAGCTATGAACATTTATGTGTTAGGTTTGGGATTCAAAATATCACTTCAAAACAGCCTCATTCAGTTACAGAGTAAGGTGAATCTTTCCAAATCACAGCTGTAATATCTTTTTTTTTTAAAAAAAAACCTGTATGAAACAATTCTACACGTTTCTGGCTTAAAATTCTTGCACTTCTGCAGAGGTATGGGATCTTTTATCTCTTCTTGGGTGGTGAAGGAGGGCAGAACATCTTAGCAGGGTATTTTTTATGCCATCAGTTTGCTCACCTTATTGTCACTTGACAAAGCAGCAACAGGAATACAAAGATTGTTTGTGCCTTTTACTCTTGGAATCATATTTCCTGCTAAAGACCATCTTTCACCAGTAGGTAAATGCTCTGGGTAGCTCCTTGCATGGTTTTCATAGTGCCTGGCAGGCACTCCTTAAGCTATAATCAAACACAGAGCTGTGAAGAACTGTGCTATTTTATCAGATCTTGGCACCACAGTCTTTTCCATCTCAGTCTATCATTAAAGAACACACAGAACTCCAGCCATCAAATATGTACCAGAAGCCAGCACTGGAGTGATATTATCTGGTTGGGGTGAAAACCCTCTGTGAATGGACATTCCTCCCAGCATTATTTGGGATATCCATAGCTGGCTGCTGGACACTGTGGGGCCTGTCCTGCATCCATCCCCAATGTGCTGGATTTTACAGCACATCATCCCCACATCCCTTCATGCTGGCAGGGAGGGAAGATAAATGAAGAAAATTTGTTTTGACTCTCTGCAGATCTTGAAATAGCTGAAGAAATGTCATTAATGTTCAGAAAATAATGAACATTTCTGAGAAAGAAATCTTTACATTATTTTCTACAGTTTTCTATGCAGTACATTTAATCTAGAAAACTCTTGCTGGTTTACGATGGTGGGTGTTTTATTTTATAACATTTCAGAGATTTGGCATTGAGGCTGGTAGGACCATTTAGATAGCAAAATAGTCTAAAGAGTGTGAATCACAACCCTTGCCTATATTAAATTAATCTTCACAGCTTTTTTCATTGCTCTCTTATTGTGTTATTCATTATATGTGATTTGCAGGAGCTTCCTCAGGTGCCATTGACCTGTTACCATCTCCCAGTACAACGACCAACTGGACAGCTGGGCTCCTCATGGATAGCAATGACATAATTTTTAAATTTGATGGAAAGCAAGGAGCCAAAATCCCAGATGGAATAGTCCCAAAAAATTTAACTGATCAATTCACCATCACTCTGTGGATGAAACATGGACCTAGTCCTGGATTAAGAGCTGAGAAGGAGACTATTCTCTGCAACTCTGACAAGACAGGTGAGTCTGGGTATGGAAAAAACGTTACGCAAAGGGAGTATCAACAGCAGTAGAGTGTTGTCATCTCTCCTCATTTAATAAACTAATCTCAGATGGTGCCACTGCAAACATTGCTGAATTGAGAGCTTATTGAGAGGCCTGATGACTA
>JANRMJ010000002.1:234764-252694 GCA_025584955.1 Alethe diademata | reverse complement strand
CCTGGTCCCTGATCCCCAATCCCTGGTCCCTGATCCCCAATCCCTGGTCCCTGATGCCCAGTCCTTGGTCCCTGATCCTCCTCATAAACCCCTCTGGATAGCACAGGGAACATCTCAGATCCCAGAGCAGCTGTCAAGAGTCTGTCTGGAGTCTGCCCAGATTCTGTCTGAAATCTCTTGCAAGTACCCTGCAACTTGCAGTTGTTACAACTCTAATTAGGGTCCACATAAAAAGAGAGATGTGAGTTAACTTTGTCGAGTCATTTTATGCAGCAGTTTGGTTGGTTTTTTGTTTTTTTTCTTTATTGAGCCACTTTAAATGGTAAGTAGAGGTTTATATCCTTTGGCAGTGGAGAGAGTGACATTGTATATAGTTCCCTAAAAGTTTTCCATTTATCATTTTTAAAAAATCTGCTTTATCAGCACAATGGCAGTGATGGAAACCTTTTCAGTAAAGAGTATGCTGACACACAGAAAGGTGCTTCTATTATATTGTAAATCCAACCTGCAGACCTTTTCTTCCATCTGCTGTGCTCTATGTAATTTCATCTTATTATTAAGAGTATATTGCAAGAAAATTATTATTAAAGAGATAAGAGTTGCTTTTCATAGATGTAATTATTCTAGGCAGGATAAGGATCATATGGATGAAAGAAGACAGACCTCAGCAAAGTACTGTTTTTTCAAAGCAAGTTGCTTCTTATCTTTGAGTACAAACTGTGCCATTGAAGATGTATGTATAGGAATGTTTACTTTTCTTATTCACCTTCTAAATGCATATAAAAATGAGATCTTCATCATGTTTATCAGATGAGTGTAGTAAGAAAGCCTGTGGTGCTCATAGCACTCGCTTTGCATTTACACTAACCAGTCTGTAATCAGTTTGTGCTGTACTCAATATGAAACCTTACAGTGTCTCAAAACAAATTGAAATTAAATCATATTGAAGATTGCAAGTCAGGAGTAACTGATACCACCTCAGATAAGGCTGTTCTGAGTGCTGAAGATGGACTCATATTTCTAAACTCTGTCCTAAACATCTAAATTAATGATAATGCAAAGATTTTGGGAAATATTTCGATTTTGAAAATTGAGTGCAGTCAGCTTCTGTGTCTTTAGAATGAGACAGAACCAGTGTCCTTTCAATAAATGAAATTTGTGTGTGACTCCCGTAACTTAGCCATGAACCTTCCTAACTACTACTGAAAACTCCTACATGATGGAAACTAGAGACAGAAAATATTTTTTTAGGTCACTTGATTAATTTCCTTTCATTCAGCTGCTGTCAATTGATTTCCACACTATATTTTCAGCTGTTGTTTATAGCTGAAAAAGGAAGTAAGATTAAAGTATAAATAAAGTTTGTTATGGGTTGTGTGCCCAGACTTTCATGAAGATAAATTTATATTGTCATGGTGATACTGTTGTAAGTTTTGTCATGAAGGGACCTCATAAAAATTGCTGCTTTATCTCTTCTTCATGCTCCATCTGGCCTATATGGTAGAGTAAATTAAAAGAAACTGAAAATAAAACTTACATGAATAATGGGCCAGGAAGGAGCTTGCATGGTGTTGAAGACAAGGCAGTGAGAAATTGTCACTATAATGTAGTAAAATGATGATTTCTTCTAAATGTGTACCCGGAGTAGTCTATCTTAGAAACCACAGGATATTTTAAAACCACATCATAAAACAAGGTAGGATCCTGTTCAATATGAAAAGAAGCTGGGCTAGACTTTCAGGAGTAGATTAAGTTGATTATTTAGACACTGACATACCTCTGGAAATCTCACATTCAGAACAGTTCATTCCATAGTGGCAAACCCTTCGATTCCCTGTTGTTTTTGTTTTGTTAAGCCTGGGAATGGAGCTGTGCCCAGCTGCTGTCCCTGTTCCCCTGCCTGCCCTGTGGGACAGGGCTCTGCAGACAGGACAGGGCACAAATGACTCTGCAAGACCCTCCAGGGCTTGGTCCCAGGCACAGACAGAGCAGAGGAAAATGTGGCAGAGCACTTTATTGCTGAGCTCCCTTTATGACTGCAACAATCTAGAGATTGTTTTTGCTGAGAGGAATCCAGTGACCTTGGAAGAGGATGAAGCTTGAACTGGTGAAATCATTTATCACTCTCACTGCAGAGCAGTAAAATTTATGATACCAGCTGCTCTGGGCTCTATCTACTCCACGAGACTCCTCATTCTTTCAGGGCAGTGACCAGGAATGTGAGCTTATTGTCATTCCAGGTTTAATTTAATTGTCTAGATCTCATTTCTGTGGTGGGTGAGTATGGCACACACCTTAGCTGCAGGCTCCATCCTGTTTGGATAACAGGGTTCCATGGAACATTTCATACAGTTGCACCTGAGCAGTGCATCTGGGACCTCCCAACACCATGACAGCCTTGCACAAGAAGTGTCTGGAACCTGCACATGACACTGTCTGCCAGATTAGCTCTGGGAAGATGGTATCTTTAAGTCAGTTCATAAACCTAAGGATTTATTTCCAGTGTGGCTTTCAGTTTATTTGGCCCTATTTGTTCCATTAGTGGCCTTTGCTAGGAGAATTTTTCACTTAGTGCACTGATCCATGACCTGAGAGTGCCACAGCCCTGGGCAGACATGCCTTTACCAGTGACCTGCTGACACAGGACCTCTGCAAAAGGTGCTGATAATCACAGATATCAGACTTACTGCTATTTACACGGGAAAGAAAGAAATACGGATAGTTTGGGATTTTTCCCACTTTTGTTCTTTTGCAAATAAAGTGTCTCAGTTGTGAGAGAATCCATTAGCAGTGTTCTGGAAGAAAAGGTGTGGAAAGAGCAATTTTAAAGAAAATCAGTGTCCAGTCTGTAAAGCTGAGTAATAAAAACTGCAATGGATGCCCAGGTAGAGGAAGTTCCTTCCTTTTACTTACTTTCATTTCCTTGTAAGCCCAGATGTTTCCTTTGTTTCAGAATCATTACCTTCTTACTGAGTTTCCCGTTCAAAAGTTTAAATTGAATATCATGATGTGTTTGTCAACATTTGTGTTCATTTCTTATCTCATACTTTAAGTATCAGATACTTTTTAAACCCGAGAACTTATTAAAAAAAGTTTTGTTACCAAAGTCAGTAAAAGGCATCTAAATTATCATCTAATTGTCTCAAATGGATAGGAACATAGCTGTGATTTTAAGTGAATTATTTAGGCAGCCAAATATGCATTTGGGCCCTCTAAGAATAACATATAAATATTAAAACTGTTTCTTTGACGTTCATAAAAAGCTGTGAACCAAACCAAAATTGTAGTAGTTTAAATGATGAACCAAGGCATTCAAGCATTTGGTGATAGTGGAATACATAACATTAAATAGGATTGTGTATTTCACACTCTGATCAGCACAGGTATTACACTTTTCATAGAAATATGAGGACAGTCAAGCCGAAAGGTATTTTTTCTTCTCCTAAATCAATAGGATAGCAAGACTTTTTTGGTGGGAGAAGGTAACTGAGCCAGAGATGAACAATTCTTTCATGTACTTTTTTCACAGCACAGCATTATTTTCAGGATGTTATCATGCTGCAAACAGTCTTCACCCCACAGGAAAAATTTCTGTTGATCCCATTAAAAACAGGGAATGCAGTGCATGATGTGGAGTCATTCTAGGTCAGCAAAAACCAGATAAAACATGCTGAAAGTTACTGTTTCTTTACTAAGATGAGATCAAATAACAGGGTTTATGCCTGGAAGTCGTTCTTTTATGCTGGGTTATTAGGCATTGTCTAGAATTGTTATTTGTGTGCATCCAGTTTTGAGAAGAGCACCCTTCATATAATGAAAGCTGTGAGTGGCCTCTCTCTTGAGAGATTCAGAGAGAGAGAAAACAAGTGAATACTTATGGAAAGTAATCTCTGTCCAGGAGGGGTAAGGGTACACACAGAGATAGGGTGCTGTAAGTTTCCATCATCTCTGTGCATGAAATTTCTCCTCTAGGTAAAAGCCCACAGGCTTCCCACTCCCATCCTTTCCAACATGATGCTCTATTTGAAGTCTTTTTTTTTTTCCTTTTTTTTTATGATGGAGTTTAGTTGTCTATTACTTGAGGCTCAAAAGAGTTTCTTATGCTCTTAAACACTTACTTTAGAAATTGGTATGCGGGCCTGCACTGCTTTATGCATACACCTTTAATAAAACTGCAGAAACAAATCAGCAAGGTGTTTGCCTACAGAGCCAGTAAGAGAGAAATGATAAATGAATCACTAATTCTGCAACAGAGATGAAATAATTCCAGGACTTAAAAAGTCTTTGTGGCATTCCTGGCATCTCAAGTGCCTTCCATTACAGCCCTCTCTGTTCTGACACACTTTATTGCCACTTTCCATCTTTAAATGCTATTTTGACAAATATTTATTCAGTGTCTTGCTTCAAAAAGGTTTTTGGTGGCACAAGGATGAGTCACCAGTGATGATAAATGCCAAAAATACTCTTCGAGATCCCAACTGAAAGAAGCATGTTTTAATATAAGTTTTTAAATCAACTGCTCTGCCACTGATAATAGCAAATCTTGACAAACCAGTCACAGTGGCTGTCCAGAGCTTGCTTTATGACATACAGAAGTTCCCTTGGGCCCCCTCTGAGGTATTCCCTAAAAACTGGTGTGGGTTTGTGGATTTCTGATTTCTGCAGTACAGCCCTGTGGGCTCTGCTTCTGTGCTTCTGTAAAGCATCTATGACCTTAAAGAGCAACCAAGCTCAGTATTTTAAAATTTCTCTACTTGCTTTTGCTTGAAGTTATTTGGACATTTTTCTGCATATTCCTATTCCACATTTTGCAATTTTCTGACCTGTTTTATTATAGCTTTATTACACTGGTATGGGATTTTCACACCTGTTCACGCTCAGCTACTATTTCCCAAGACTTTAAATGAGCTGGGTTCACCCTTCTGAAAATGATCCCTATTATGTGCTGTCCTTTGGGTCTTACATGGACAACTGTTTTTCCCATATGTAGTTATGGTCATTCCCAGGGGAACTTAGAACTGTTCCAAACACCCCTTAAACCCTAAGACATCCATTTCTTGATCAAAATAGGAAAAAGAAAAGGAAGGAAACTCTGCATAGAATAAAAGGAACTTAAAATTGTCTATAGCACCATGAAATAATAAAAAGTATAACATTCTTAAAGCATCCTGTGGGAAGGCCCTCAAAATAATTTCGTTTCTTAGAGAAAATCTTGATACAGATTTAATAATACACCTAAACAAGCTGGATTAAAGTGTCTGTTAATGCCCTGGTTTTACAGTACTCAAGGAACTTGAGAAATATAAAGCCTAGAATGGAAATTCCCAGTCAAACTATGATTTGAAGGTGAACAGTCACATTCGCTCTCTTATTTGTCAGCTATTTCTAATATTTCTCTTTTACACGGACTGTAATTTATCACCTGTGCACCAGAATTTGTACAACACATGCACAAACTGGTTTGGAAATGTTCAGGATCCGTTACTTGGGCAATTTCCTGAGGCCTCTTAGGAAATTTAGCTTAAAAGAAAAGCTGGTTGGCTTTCAGGTGGTGTCTGAAGCATTTCACAAAGGTAGGATTGACATCTTTATCCTTCCAAAGGCACATTAGGAGACAAAGAGGTTGTGTTATTAATAAATATAAATTCATTTATCCATGTGCATGAACTGTTTATTCCAGCCTTGGAGCAGAGGTTTCTGGACGTCTGCTGTTCAGGAATAAAGTACAAGGGTGTTTTTCCATGGATTTACTTCAACATCTGTGTAGTCTGTTGACAATGTCAAAGCCTAGAAAGACATATGTTCAAGCACATGATGAAAAATTATCCAAAAATGCAGAACTGAGCAGCTTTCTAGTTCTGTAGTTGAAAACTAAACACAGGGTTCTGCCTAAATACAGTCAGCGAGTGTTACTGAACTGACATATTTGCTTGATGCAATTTAGCAGCAAGAAAGGTGGGTTATAATAGAATTATTTCATCATGAGTGAACTAGTGATCTAATTTACTAAGACACCTGGAAGTTACAGCATGACAGCACAAAGACATGCTGCAGCTGCAGTACATAATCAGGCTTTTCAGGTGCTTTATCCGTCAGCATGATTAAGCAATTTCATTATTTAAAGTTGTAATTAAGCCATCCATATTTTTGAATCCCATTATGAAAGTCAGTATTGCACATTACAAGTTTCAAGGCTACAAAAGCAGCTCACAGCTTGCATGCAAATCAGTTTGCAAGCTCTTTCTGTCACTGCAGTGAAGTGTCCTGTGTCACTGCCCCAAGTGAATGTACCTTAAATAAAAAGGTTCTTATTTGAAAGCTGCATTTTCTAATGTAGTTATTTACTTGCACCAAATAAGAACTTGATCTCCTAATCTTCCCTTTCTATACTTTACCCACTAAATTTTTATTTTCTTATGTTTATTACTGAAATTGTAGTGGGTGTACATCATGCAACCTTGGCACAGAGAGAGAAGCACTTTATATATCCCCTTAAAATTCCTTCCAGCTTTACCTATTACTCTCTAAGTAATGCCTAATATTCTAAAAATATAGTATTATGGTTGCTAGTGGTTTAATAAAACTTACATCAGGCATTTGTCATGTGAAAGTAGCCATATAAACAAGTCCCCACCTAAGACTATGGGAGCCATTTAGCTGTACTATGGATTTGTCAGTTCTCACTGCACCACCTCCCTAGGTCATCAAAAATCAATATTCTTACTTACAGAGCTCCTGGGATGTATTAGCAGTGACTCTGCTAGGTAAACCAAATGCATGATTTACATGAATTTGAAGAAAGATCCATTTCACTTTTCATAAAAAGCTCTACTTTTCTAAAGCTATTGACTTTCTTACGACATAGATTTATAAACACTTTCTTGCATTCACCAGGCCTTTCAGAAGAATTGATATCTACTGGCCATATTGAACTTCGATGTTATTACTGTGTTAATGTGCTGCAGAAAGTAAAAAGTTCCCAAGGGCTGCACTAGGCATCTGCAGAGCTGATGAGCCAGTGTGAGTTCACTGGTGTGAATCTGCACTGGCCAAGATCCCAAACCTCTGCTTCCTACCAATGGATGTTCACTGTGTGAGGATAAAGAGCAGCTGTTAAATAAGGTCACAGTAACTGTGCAGGCTTCCTGTTCAATGCCACCAATTAGAAATGTACTCTTCAAACTGTGCTTGGATCTGTGAGCTTTGCCTGAGCATGGCAGAGCCAGGATAACTTCAAAATTTATCATTAACCATTCTTACATTATCAATTACAACCTGATTAGGTTACAAATAATTGTGGATCCACTTGCAGTTTTGTAGCAGTACTAGTGCTGGCTAGGAATTGGAAATCCTCTATGAATAATTTCATGTATTGAAAGCTTTTTCTGCTTCAGAGTTGCATGTTCTTTATAAGCAGGCAATGAACCTTACAGAAGAAACTTCCTAGGCAGGCAAAAGCAGGATCCTCACTTGAATCTTCCATTAGCAGAAGTTGTTTTCAAATGAAATTCTAAGTGCAACTTTAATGTTAAAAATTGCAAGTTTATTGAATTGTAATTTCAGGGAAGTTCCTGGCATTCTTTGGTATTATTGATAGCTGTGATGTTTTTTAGTGTTAGGAATTTTTTAAGTAATTGCATATTAAAGTCATAACAAACCTCCACCAGCAAATAAATTTCCCAAAAAAGTATCACTATGCCATAGAAGTTGCACAAAGTTCTGGTGGAGTATTATAACAAACCTTCCAATTTTAAAACATCCTCACAGCAACCTGTGAAGTTCCTATTTCTGATTTACTCACAACTTCTTTTAAACAGACAAAAAGCTGCAGACTGATATTGCACAGCTCTTCCTACCCCTGCTTTAGTGTTCTTTCAAATTGACAGCTAATAGTATACTAGACACTCCAGAATTTTACTGCAGTAAATAGTTTTCAAGCAGTTGCTCAGAGTCCAGGGTCTCACTGAGTTATTTTCCAATCTTACAGTGATCCTTTCATTACTGATTCAGTCTTTTCCCTTCCAGTTTGTTCACTCCAATTAACCTGTGGACTCAAACCTGTTCAGAGGAATTTACTGTCGCTGTAATTGCATGCATGGCCTGCGTGGCATTTTTTTATTCTTTCCTAAGTGGCCTCATGCCCTCTCTCCCTGAGGCACCTCTGACACCATCCCTGGATTTGGATGCACTCCTGAGTGAGGGTTTGCTGTAATTCCATGGCCAGCACAGAGACCCTGATTTCAAATTCAGCCTTCATTTTCCATATGATGAACATTTAACTAAATGTGGCTGATTTAATGAAAATTCTTGCAGTAACTTATCACCCAGTGCTCAGCTAAAGTAAATAGAAGGAGAACTGGGATAACAGTTAAGTGTGTTAGAATTCAAACATAAAATGATGGTATTAATCTGACTCTAGAATGAGTGCAGTAGGAGATCATTGATAGTCCTGTGTGCACAGAGCTGACAGGAGTGCCAGGTGCCTTCAGGTAATAAGAGACATTGTGGAATGTCACACTTGGATTCCTTCCTGCAAGAGCAGAACTGTTGTCTAGCAGATAATTCACAATTGTCCTTATTTCTGCAGTTACATTTGTTTCATGTCACACAGGACTTCCATATGACTTGGTCTGGGTCTGTAATTACATACTTGAGAGAAGCATGTTGGAATCTTTGTCCTTAATATTCAGATTTCTTTTTTTTTTTTTTAAAGTTATTTACAATTTTGAAGGCAAAGACCCGACCTATTTGGCAAAACTAAAAAGGCATATTTTTAAGTGTTTTTTTACCTGAAGAACCTGTTATCCTATTTCTAACAATAATAATTTCAGCACCAATCAGCAAAACAGTGTTTCACTGGGAAAATTTTAGCTGAATCATGAATAAATGTTTGAACCTTTAAACAATTACTTTAATGAGATCCATAAAACTTTAAGGGCTTGTGCAACCCAGATATTGAAAATGTCTTGCCACAGTCTATTTGTTTCATGTCCCTAATGTCAACCCAGAACTACTCTGGGATGCAGACCCTCAATGCTGACTTGTCTCCTCCCATAAAAGCACTAAGAACATGATCATGATTAGTACTAGAAGCAAGTTGCATATTGACAAAATAACAGCATTCTCTGGAAAAGTCACAAATACAACTGATAACTAATTACCTTCCTATCGTATGTAACATATAATCGGTCTGCTAAATGCCAGCTCTGTAGTTAAAGTCCCAGCAGTCCCCATTTCACTGAAGAGACTGTGCATAATATTTGGGTTGTATCATATTCTGTCTTACCTCTATGTATAAATACAGCAGCATGGACACACAACCATTCTTCCCTTTCCAGAAATTAGTAAGGTAGCCAAGTATGACTCACTGCCACCTTTTAGCTGCATTAAAAACAAAACAGCATTTGCTTTCCCGTGCATTATGTCCTAATTGCCTGCTGGAACAGAAGTAAATCCCAGGCTAATCTGTATGGGGAAGGAGCTCCTATTTCTGCTGTGCCTTTGTGCTGCTGTAGCTGCCTCCAGCTCAGACTGCTGCAGCATCCAGACCTGCCAGAGTAGTGGGTCTGGGCTGCATGAGATTCCCTGAAGAGATCCTCTAAATTCGATGTGAGACTTATGTAAGAGCAGGGATTCTTTCATCTCCGATTTGCTCTGTGCACTTTCAACAGAGCAAATAATCTTTCAAGTAAATCACCTCTCCCAAAATGTGGAAATCGTGAGAGGTGTTTAACACCCGTGTCAGCTCCACCTGCCTTTGCTGAGCACGTTCAAAGCAGCCCTTGCAAGCAGTCTCAGCCCTCCCTTCAGAGATCAGAGCCTCTGAAGAGGGATTTGCCAAGTGATGGGAGCCTTCAAAGAGCCAGCCAAGGACAAGTCAGCAGCCCCGGGCAGCATCCAGGATCCAGGTGGGCTTTCTTCTGTGTGCACACCAGCCTGGGAGCCCCAGAGTTTCCCAGATGGCAGCTGAGAGCGGAGGCACCACCTCTGGGTGAGTGGTTAGTGAATTAATGCCAGCACATACACGTCCTGTGGGATGTGGATCCATAAGGGAGTGTAGTCCTTTGTCTGGCAGGGTGAGTGATGTGTGTAGGTGGGACTGTGTGTGAGGGAGGAGACAGGAGCACTCTTCAGGAGGTGTTTTCTGAGCTGAGCACAAGTGTTTGCCCTCCAAAGCAAACAAGCCCCAGCTACCCTGTTTTCTTTGTCTCTGGGGTCTAGTTTGCATTAATCCCACTCTTTGTGCCTTCATAACATCCTAAAAGCTGCCTGAACCAAGTGTTTTATTTGTTCAAACACTAGCAGCAAGGGAAGGATGTATCATCCTGTTTTGAACAGTGAACAGCCTCCTTTTTCTTCATGCAACCCCCTGATGCTCAGAGACAAAATTTCTCAGTTCTGAGCACCCTCCAGGAGTGTGGCCACACCTCTCAGTTGTCTCAGTAATTGACTGGCAACAGGCAGTCAAGATGCCCGACTCAAATGCAGCCTTTAAACATTTGAGTATTAGCATTTCAGCCAGGTTTCTAGAAAGGAAGCTGAATAAAACTGTTGTTGGAGGCTGCTGGGAACCAGGGAAAAAGCAGCCTTGAAGCCTTGCCTTTTTCAGCCTTCACAAGGATAAGAAATTATAACAATGGTTATGCACCTGCAGGGTGCATGAGAGCCGTGTGAGTGTCTTGTGATGTTTTGCAGAAAGCATGTTTTCAAAGTGTTGCCTTCTTGGACCAATGAGTCTTTTCTGGTTTTCATGTACTACCCTATATAAAGTGTAGTGTTTCTTTAAATAAAGCTCTCTCTCTCTTTTGCTTCTCCATTACATTAGGAACTATGCTGCATTATGCTTTCTGCCACTCTCCTATAGCCTAAAATGCAGCATAAAACCCCTGTATATTAATATTTGAGAGATAATGGCAAAGAATAGCAGGATTTGTTTTGTATTAACCCTCATAGTTTTGGGGGTTTTTTAATTAAGTCTGTGTTCTGATTAAGTAGTATTAGTAAACTGAAAATTATTTGCCTGATTTTCTGGCAAATAAGGTGTGTTCCAGGAGGTGTGTTAAATGGGCATTTCATTTAGTTTATAACCATGACAATTCCATTTACAGACAGAGCCCTCCAAAGAGTGAAAAATAAGTTTGTTGTAAATCTCTTAATAGAAATAGCTAACAGGCAAAGTCCCTGCATTGGTCACCTGAGAAGGCAGATCCTGGAGATGAGAGAAAGTGATTTAAATTCCAGATAAGATTCAAAGATTAATGATGAGGCCTCATGAGTGAAATGAAGTAGAATTCTATGTGTCCTGTCTTGAGGAGGGAGCAAACTCACAGACCAAAAGCTCATTTCAGCTCCCTTTGAAGTCAGATTGTTCAAAATCCCACACCTTTTCAGTTTTGGAAAGGACATTAATAATTCAAGAAAGTAAGATTGAACACAATTTGGGTCTCAATGTACATGGAAACATCCCTAATCCCAGTGATGCCCTCAGGAACATAATGCCTACCATTTGGAAACAACACAGTTTCATGCTTTATAAATGCATAATAGTCAAAATTTTAAAAATTGAACACTTCAATAACTAATGTCAATCAGATGTCAGTCTCAGATTAGGCAACAAAGGAGTTATTTGGGCTGTTTCAGTTAGGTCGGAGCTCAACGAATCTGATGGGTTTCATAGTTCTCCTTAATATTATTCTTATTTGCTAAGTGGTAAATGTGTTCTGTTGGTGAATAATTCCCAAAGACAGGATCTCCCCTAGTCGTTGCAGTTTTTACTCTCTGATCATATATATACTCATTGGGGTATATAACATTTATAGTAGCTTATTTAGTTTGAAGAGAAATTGAACAGACAATTTGTACTGACAAATCAGAGTAGATCAGTGTCTAGCATATCAATGAAACAATCATAGAAGCCCTTTAAGTTGGGAGGCAGACAGTTAAACTTGTAGTGTTTATTCTGGCTAAGAGTGTGGTTGATCTTTTTATTCCTCA
The DNA here is from genome assembly GCA_025584955.1 of Alethe diademata. Taxonomy (NCBI): domain Eukaryota; kingdom Metazoa; phylum Chordata; class Aves; order Passeriformes; family Muscicapidae; genus Alethe; species Alethe diademata. The sequence goes on along the minus strand of JANRMJ010000002.1, from coordinate 240,700 downwards.
GCTTCAGTTGATTCAAGTGGATCTAAAAAAAGTCCCCATGTTTCATTACTTGGTAGAAAGGGCATTCATCTCGAAATATTGATCATTCTTTCCATTTGGATAGGAGCAGTTTTCCACCCTGATAGGAGCAAGGCAGTATTTTATTGAGCCTGACAAGCTGTAGCATCCATGGTGGGAGGTACAGTGCCTCTCCTCCCCTGCTTTTCCTGCTGTCCTCAGCTGTAGATTTCCAAAGGCAAATCCAAGCTGGCAGTGGCCATGCTGCATGTCTGGAGCAAAGTTCTTTTCTTAAGGGTTTTATTTGTTCTTTTTATACCCTGACATCAGGGACTTTTCTGCCTTTTGTTAATTCATGATCAATTGGTGTTAATAGAAAAAAAAAAATAAAGGGGATTTTAAAAGAAAGAAAAAAAGGGAAATAATACACTAGGATGAACTACTGTTCAGTAAAGCTTCCTATTCCAAGTAGTGAAATATTACAAGAACAAAGAGCAGATAAAATAGAAATTATTTGGTTTGTTATTTACTTTTCTAAACAACAGCAGCAGAACCTGGAAAGCATTTTAAGTGGTCTGATCTCCTCCTGACTGTCTCACTTCTGCTGGCAACAGTGCTGCTCCCTTCATTGGGTATCAGTTTCTGACAGCTTCAGGAGGGAATATTGCCTCTGAAACACTGCCCTGCTCCCATTCTGCCCTCAGCCCAGAAAGCCAGGAAAGAGGGATGGCCCAATCCAGAGCACTACAGTCAAATAATGTTAACTGGGTTTATTTACATGTGGCAGCAAGACTAAGGGCCAAGAAAAATTTCCTTACTGGTGAAGAAGAACCAACATTCATCCTAATCCCATGGAAATTTCTTTATGGGACCATCATAACAGTTTATATACATTTTTTTCCCTTCTGTTACCTACCAAGACTTTGCTATTCGGTAGCTTAAGGAATATCAGTAATAACTTTAATAGTAAAATTAACAGGTATTAGTTTTCATTAGCTGTGTATCACTTAAGCAGTTTAATTTCAATTTCAGTCCAACTCAGTTATTAATTACTTAGTTTCTGAAAATGTTTTTCATCTTTGTATGCTCTGATAATTTCTCTTTCTTTAATAGTTTTGAAATCAATTTATTCTGGTAGAAGCTATTGAAAGTACCCTGAAATCTTTGCAACTAGAACATTTACAACTAGAATAGTACAAATTGGTCTAAGAAAATATTCATATTGATATAAGCTGTTTGGAGTTTATTCATTTCAGTGATTGTACCATGTTGACTTTCTATAAACAGTGTTCCCTTTTTACTTTAAAGCTTTAGAAATACGTAACTATTCTACAATGTTGTTTCCAAATATTTCACTCTAGTTTGTAATTAAAAACCCCAAAGTTTGTGTGTATGTATACATGTGCATATTTATATATCTCATACATTCATATGTAGATATGTACCACTAAAAACTGTAAAGGACTGCACTAGTGAATTGTTTTTACCATCCCTCCATCTTACAGTAGTAAGTCTTCAGGTATGGGACAGAGTTGTCAAATCTCTTTTAAGAGTAAGACAGGAGATGAGTCTGTGCTGGTGAACAGCCAGATAAATTGCTGAGGAGGGAAAAAATAATTACTTTTATTTGTCACTACAAAGTAAAGAAGAATTTCTGATAAAATGCAACAAGGCATTTCTTGTGGGAGCATCTGTAGCTATAAAGACACTTGGCAAACTTGCTACATAAATGTATATCAAGAATTAGTCTGGATGAATTGATATTGTTGGGGTATTTCTCAAGAGAAAAAAATGGTTAAAAGATAGAGCTTTCCTCACCAAATTTCCTGAGTGGTTTAATGGACATACACACTTCTGTTTGACATGTAAAATAAACTTTATTGTGTAATAAATTGCAGGACTCAAGGTATTTTAACAGAATATTTTATCCATAATTTCTTTAAAATACGAAATCTTAGGCATGTTTCCTGAACAGTCTGTGAAAATCTGGGTTTTTTAAGTGAAAGAAAATGTTTAAGTCATACAAACATTAAGCAGAAGGAAAAAATATGTTGTAGACAGTGAGTAAATAGTTAAAAGTATTGTTTGGAAATACTGTGATTAGATACATGCTTATTTGCATAAAGCATTTACTTGAGCAGGTACACAAGAATGTGTAGTAGGTTTTTCTAATGTTTCTAATGGACAGTTTTCTAAACTATCCAACTGAATAGTTCATATTGAAGAAACAGTTGTTTTATAAAGTATACAAACTCTCACTTTAAATCAATCAGCGTGAGGCTGCATTATCCCTTCAATTAGCAAGATTATAAGGGCAAGGAAGTGCTTCAGCTCCAGCCTGCTCCCAAGTACACAGTTGTGGGAAATCCCTTCTGCTTTGCTCAGCTTTCTGAAGCAGGTGTCTGTGCAGGGACACCTGAAGGGATCTGTCTGGGGCTCACAGTGTCTGTGGGATGTCACCAGTGCCTCTGCCTACCTCAGCATCATCACAAGATACATCTCTTCCTTTTATCCATGCAGCCAGGGTAGGAAATACCAGCTGTTTCCAAATTCCCCACCAAAACTCCTGTGAGGAAGCAATAACTTGCTTGAGACTTCCATAAGGAGCAGGAAAGTCTCTTTTGCTCCCTTCTCTGGGTAATGCTCTTCTGATACTGAGCTGAGGTTCCAGAAAGAAGGGATTAATTTGCACAATGCTCGTCTCCTTTATTCTATGACTGATCACATTTACAAATAAAGCTATAGAAGAGTGGTTAATTGCTTTTCCAAATTAACTCCCTGCACACAGAGCTATAGCAGCACATCAGCATGTGCACTAGAGACATCAAAGTTCTGATACAGCTCTGATAGCTGTGGAACAGCTTCCTCACCAAGGAGTACAAATTACTCCATCCTACAGCCACTACTGCTGACTCCTGGAAGAGTGGGGATGCCCCAGTCTCAAAAGCTGAAAAGCTAGTCCAGAGCAAAGCAGTCTGGCTGGTTGGGTTTTTTCCTTCACTGCCAGCCAGTCAGCTGTCAGAATTCTGCAGCTTGCTCAGGGAGCCTCTGTGATCACTTTTGAGCAGGTCTGTGCAGGCTGATGTTCAAGCTACAAAATTTAGGTGGAGTTTACATGTGCAGCAGTATTTTTATGGATAAAACTCTGCTTTGGTAGAGTGTGATGATTCTCTGCAGTGTATCACCTGTAAATTTAACTGTGGGAGTGTGTATCAGTGCCTCCTTTTCCCATATGCAGTAAATTTCCCTTCCATCCTGCCTTAATTACTACTTCCATAGTGTATCTGTGGGCACTGCAGAGACAAGGTGTATTGATTTTACAGAGAGAGGGAAAAGATGTCATGTGAAGGAGCTGCTGAAGGATAAATGTAGAACGTGAAACATAAAGAGAGTATCTAAAAAAAAAAAAGCCTGGTACATAATATGAATATTTTAGAGCTTTATTTAAAGTTTTCTGAAGAGGTTGTGGGGATATTGGAGACCTATCTGCAATCTGCACATCTTCACTTAGTGGTCAGGAATATCAAACCCTTCTCCCAAGATGTTTTAATCATTTCCAGGGAAGCAATGCTTAGGTGAAGTAAAGCCAAGACATGTGGTAAATATGTCCTAATGCAGAGCCTGTTTCTGAGGGAGAGTAAATAATGCTACAAGATACAGCAATTCACGTGACTGAATGGATTTGATTAGTCAGTGTTTTGTTATTTCCAAAAGCTCTTCCCCAAAGTGAATATGCTGACAGACTGTACTGTAGCACAAAGCCAATTTCAAGTGCCTATCTGTTGATTCCCACAAAAGCAGACTTTTACTATAAACCACCCATTCACAGCAGAAACAGATTTTTGTTCATTGTAGTAGAAAACAGAAGGGGACAAGGTAACTTGGCAACCCAGTGAAGCAATGCCATCCTTCACACTGAATATCTCCATACTGAATTACACACTTGAGATCTACACCAGGACATTTTTAGCAGTGTTTTCTTTGTTTCTGGTGATGTAGGGATAATAGAAAAAAAAAAATGAGAAGTGTTTATAGACAATGAGAAAAAGACCTCAAAAAAGTCAACTGTGTAACTTTTTTCCCTATACTGCTTAATCAGCTTTGTAGGTAGCTCAGCTACTGAAATTTGAGGCAAAGATTTATTAGAAGAAATCGAAAGGAAGCAGCAGTTATAGCAACAGCAATGCCCCAAGGTATCTCCTTTTCTTCTTTTAAAACTAGCATGCCTTAATTGCAGATGTTGTGGATGAGAACTGACATTAGGAAAACAAATAGGATAATACATGAGTTTCTAAAGTAACAGATAAAAGCTCCTTCAACGTCTTTAAAGATCCCATTTCAGAGACAACCATGGTATACCTCAGACTGGGAGAGGAGAAAGGCTTTCTGTGGTCACCTGTGAATTGCCTTCATGCAAAACTCAGCAGTCTCAGCTGAATGACTCAACTGCCTAAAATGCTTATTTTTTTTAAATCTACATATGTAAATACACAACATCTTTCTTTGCAAATATATGTGACTTTGTCAATTTGATATGAAATCCACTGCCAATCAATTCCAAATGATCTTTTTTATGCTTCCTTGGTGCAGTGGCGCTATTCCTTAGATCCTGATTCAAAGTATAATGGAACAGTCTTTCAGAACCTTCCTTTTAGCTCCCTATTTGTAAGCAGAGCAGTGCTTTCTCTCAATACTATAAAAATATGTTCAAAATGCATAATAAAAATATTTTCTTGTCTCGAAAGATATAAAAAACCTATCAAAATTATTGGAATCAACAGAAAAAGTGCAATGCTAAACCTTGTAAATTTTTTAAAAAGCTCTTTCAAAAGATTTTTTTAGAGATGAAGAGAAAAATGCGGTATTTTTTTTTTAACTTAAAGCAATACCCACTCTCCCCATCAAATTATCATCTATTTTCAGTGCTCTGAAGCAGGGTGGTAGGGGCCAGACTTTGAAGCAGAGCCACAAAGCATTTGGCTGCTTTCAGAGCAAGGCAGGAGGGATGACCAGGGGACAGTGGCTGAGTGAATAATGCTAATGCCATTGAGATTCCCTGTATTTTTTGCCTTCTGTAGTGAGGGGATATAAAAATGCCGAGTTGCCCACTTTGAAAAGCCTTTCTGTGGTCACTTCTCCCTTGGCCCTGCAGGGCTGCTGTTTTTCTCCCCAGGCCAAACAAGCCCAGTTCCTTCTCCTCACGTGGCCAGAGCTGGCCCTTCTGCTGGTTCCCCACTGAATTCACCCCAGTTTATGGGAATGCTCCTTGTATTGAGGGGCCCAGAGCAGGCCCCCTGTTTTAGATGTGTTCTAACAAACAATGGCTGAGGATGGGGGGAATGCATTCAGAGCATGTTAAGATGCCACAAAAGGCATGGAGAAGTGACTGCAGTGACATGCTCTGTGTTTAGAATGTGGATTAAGATGCTTTCTTCAAACAAGTGGTTCAGTCAGACCACTTCTGCCAATTGAACGAGGGGTTCAGACCACTCAGGCAGAAGGATTTTTGTCTCATAGCTGCAGCACGGGAGTGGTGCTATTTGCAGAGAGCAGAGCCCTTTCTTTGCTTTCCTTCCCTCCTTCCTGCTTGTGTTGAGGACGTTTAAGTGTGTTCTGAGAGCACTTCCTCAACTAAGAATCCAGAAAGCAGAAGATGGAAGCCACACATGCCTTTCTGAGCCCTGAGGGGACACTCTCAGGTGTGCTTTGAGCAGCACCCTGGGATGTGCAAAGCTATTTTCCTGCTGGGGTTCCCTGGGATGTGCAGCCTGGGATGTGCAGAGCTGTTTTCCTGCTCAGGTTCCCTGGGATGTGCAGCCTGGGATGTGCAGAGCTGTTTTCCTGCACAGGCTCCCTGGGATGTGCAGAGCTGTTTTCCTGCTCGGGTTCCCTGGGATGTGCAGAGCTGTTTTCCTGCTGGGGTTCCCTGGGATGTGCAG
>JANRMJ010000002.1:221068-234701 GCA_025584955.1 Alethe diademata | reverse complement strand
TCCCTGGGATGTGCAGAGCTGTTTTCCTGCTCAGGTTCCCTGGGATGTGCAGAGCTGTTTTCCTGCTGGGGTTCCCTGGGATGTGCAGAGCTGTTTTCCTGCTCAGGTTCCCTGGTTTCAGTGTTTTCCTGAGCATTCCAATATAAAGCACAGAAATCTGACGTTTTTCATTAGAACTTGCAAAGAGCCTAGGACACATACTCCATAAGATTTATATGGAGACTGTTTTCTGCTGTTTCATAAAAGCATTTTCCAGTGCAATGGCTTGTAATCAGCACTAGGACTTCAGGCTGCTTAATTCACTGTGATTTGATTAATGCTTTTTAGAGGCAGACTGGTGTTGTAGAGTGATTAGACCAAGCCATCCAGCAGTTTTGGAAAGCCCAGCTTACTCATCTGTAATTTTATTTCATTGCGATAGCTTTATAAATTACATTTTTAAAATAAATTTCCAACTCGACAGTATTAAAATTTCTTTATTTGCCAGCATAGTATATTTTATAATTTTCTTTTCCTGGCTTCACTGCTTCATATTGCATTCCATTGCCACAATGTAATACTTGCAGGGAAAAAAATCAGCTTCCTGTGTTAAGAAGTCAAAGAAGGCATCCTAAACAAAAGCATAACACAGCACAATTATTTATTTCATTGTTTTATTTATTTCATTTTATTTTCATTATTTTGCTTGTGAAATGGCCAGCCATGAAGTACTACCTGCTGCTGGATGACTGGGATGTATTCCAGAGTTTGGAAGTAATTTTTTGCTTTTTTGTAGAATATTTGTTTTTACACGGGGGCCCAGTACAGATACTGAAAGATGATTTGGAGGAATAGACACGTGTGTGTCCCTAAGCTGAATTGAAATCAGGTGACAATTAAGATTTCAACAAGTGCTGTTGAACTCTCAGGAACCAAGCCAGTTGTTTAAGTTTGTAAGTTCCCTTCAAAACAACACTTGATGTGTTTACGTGTTGAAATTTAAGGAAATGCAGGTAAGTGAGGGTTCGAGGACATCACCAAGCTGTCTGCACTTGCGTGATCTTATGTTCCAGAATGTACAAGAAAGAACAAAAGTTACTGAGTATTTTGTGTAGACATCCACAGTTGGACATCAGCATTTTTCTTGGAAGCACCTGAGCCCAGTTGCAGGAGCCTTAAATTGTGGAATTTATGAAATGTTTTGTTTCCAGGAAGCATTTCCTCTGAAAAATGTAACTGCCTAATGGAGTAATTACACTGCCTACACATTGGCGTGCTCTTTGTGTGTGTGATGCCCCAGAATGTTTGGGTTTGCTGTGTCAAAGTGCCCTTGCTTTAGCTAAACATGAGGTTATTCACTCATTGGGGTTCACCTGGGTCATCCCATGTGATGCAGTTCAGGGTTGCAAGCCAGAAATAGTGTGGAACGGTTCTCCACAAAGTGCCAGGTATTCATCCTCTAGGTTTGACCATGCAAGGTCTCTCAAAACCAGGTTTTATTTCCTGTGAAATGTCAGCTGCATGTGGCTGTGGTGCATCATATGCTAATGAGCAGGTAAGGGGCTTGGCAAGCTGCTTTTCCTTGAAGGCAGGGCTGCATAATGCTGTTGGTGGTTGGTGTTTGTTCAATGAAGTTTTCAGTCTTCCAATTTATTTACTTTCAATTTTAGTTTCAGTTCATTTAACCTTCAGAAAACATTTTGTGCTGTCTGCTGCTTACAAAAGGAAGGCTCCCTCCAGCAGCCCCTTGCTGCATTTATCTCTCGCTGTGGAGCTAGGATGTCTGCAGTAATAAATGTATCCGTTTGAAACAGAAGTGATTAAGTGCTTGTTGAAATGTCTTCTGGAGCAAACATTAACTTTGCTTTCAAAGGGCAGATACTGCACCAGATAACACTTAACCTGGCCAAGGACAAAGTGTTACGTTTAAACATCACTTTCTGCTTGCTTCTGTGAAACAGCAAGGATATCTGCATTCAAGCACTTTCATTTCTTAATACATCAAAACAAGGATCTCTCCATAACTGAGAGTGCCATTGTTGTGACTGTTCTGCTTTTAAAATAGCCCACTCATCCTACCAGTTTGTTGTGACTTATTCCTTTGAACTTTTTAATCTGAAAGATACAACAACAGAAAAGAATAATTAGGCAGACATTGATATTTGCACACCAGAATTCTGTCTCTAGAGGCACGGGTTCATCCAGCTGTACGTTTCTGAACTAGAGCTGCATTTGGCCATCCTGCAGTAATGCCTGGTTGTCCAGCTCAGAAGTTCTTATGTGATTTGACATTAATGTTGTCATCCTGAAAGTATGTTGTAACTCTGGCAGTTGCTTTTCAAAGCTGGTGGGTATCAGGGAAACCATAAATACCCTCATTTTCCCACCATCTGGGAAAAAGCTCAAGGCCAAAAAATGAAGAGTGAGAAGAGGTGAGTTCCCTGCCCAAACCTGTAGACTGCTGGTTCCTGTGTGTCACACAGAGCACGGCCCAGGTCCTTTTACTGCTGTTGAGGTCCTCTCAGGTAATGGCAATCATTGGTAATAACTCATTAATCCAGTGATTAAGGGCTGTATGTTTTCTTAACCTGGAGCTAATAGGGATCCCTGGTAACTATGCCAGTACATCCTATGTGTGTCCTACATGAAATGCTGTGTTTTCAAGAGTAGATACAAACATAAGAAATTAATATTATGTATTAACAAATGTGAAAATACAGATCAAATACCAAATTGTCTGATTTTCTATTTTCTATCCATGTCTTGTTTTCAGAGCGTGTTTTAAGAAGCCTCTAATTATCACACATATTTTGCAAATGCACCAAGATTATTTATCAACATTGTTTTGGCTTTCATTAATGTTAGAGACACAGAAATTGCAGTAAAACTATTTCCTATAAGTGAAATTTGGAAACAACACAATTAAAAAAAACATACAGGATATAAAAACCGCCACGAGTAAGAACTAACTAACGCTTTGCTGCATCTCCCAGATCTGTGACAAGGAGTGGCACTACTACGTGGTGAACGTGGAGTTCCCCGTGGTGACGCTGTACACGGACGGGACAACGTACGAGCCCTACCTGGTGACCAACGACTGGCCCATCCACCCCTCCCACATCGCCATGCAGCTCACTGTGGGGGCTTGCTGGCAAGGTAAACCACACCAGCTGACAGGCAGCACAGTCCACAGCTCAGGCCGAGAGAGATTCCTACTTGTCTTGCTGATTGCGTAGGAAATAAACTGCTAAATGGTTTAAAATCAGGTGGAAATCCAGAGTTGTTAATGAAGTCCAAGGATAAAATGGACAGGACATTAACAGGCTTTGCATTTTCATCACCTGGAGAAGTATTGGATACAGTTTGTCTATTCAGTGTGAAAGATTGTCTTCCTTATCTTTTGTCTTCACTTCTTTTAATTGTTTCCCTTGTTCTCCAGCCTTAAGCAAACTATTAGATAATAAAGAACACCAGTTATCTCTTTTCAGTCCCTGCCCTCAGATTTCTTTTACAACTCGTGGCCCAGTCCTGTGCTCTTGATGTTGGATGTACTCGCCAGCAATTCCAGTAATTGACTTGACTCCCCTATTATACGCCAGAGGTGAAAGTGAGAGTAAAATAAATCCAAAAGTCCAAACCCCTGAACCATACCTTTATGGACGTTTTCTTAAATATTACCTTTTTCTGTTTTCTGCCCTTTTTAATCCCATTCTTCTCGTTCTTTCTACCTGTTCCTTACCACTTTCTTTCTCTGTTCTCTGCCTTACACCTGAAGTGCACCTCTTTCTCTGCTTGTCTGTTTTTGCAAAGTTGTCTTCATTACTTCTCCATGCTGATTTTCTATTTATACTGTCTTTTTTCCACTTAAAGTATGTTGAGAAGGAAATCATAATTATGAAAAAATGTTTTAATATAGATTATGTTTCTTTCTCACTCTTTCATGTGGTCTCACTTTCTCCATTACCACCTCGTTTGCCAATTTGATCTCTGCTTATTTGCATGATTTGGAAATCTGGTGCGTGGCAGGGCTGTTCAGTGTAAACAGTACTCAGAGCAAATCCAGCTGTTAGATTATGAGTGGAGTAAAGGTCCAATCTTTACTTTGATGATAACATGCAGAATGAAGCTACACTAACCCTAAAAACTAAGTTTGGTAAGTTTACAATACTGATAGTTGTTGGAGGTGCAATAAGCTTGGAAAAGCATGGACTGTTTCTTGTCTAGCTGGAGTTTGCATGGGTTGGTTTTTTTTGTTATGCAGTATTGGTGCAGTACGTTTAGAGCAAAGTTCCAGAGTTAGCAAATGCAAATGTCATTTGTAAATTTAGTTCTTTCCAGACATAAGCAAATGCCATAGAGGCTGTGAATAAACATGGAGTACTGCCTTCTGAAAAATCACCATTTCTTTGTAGCTGTGCTAAAAAAAAAAAATATTTTAATCCCTTCATATTTATATGAGGTTCTTCTGCATAGATCAACATAAATGTTTTTGTGCATTATGCGTATTACTTCTCTCAAATTGGGAAGAGAAGGAATTAGGTGAAACTGCTCACGTAGGCTCGCAATACATTCAGGCCATGCACTATATTTCATATTTCAGCTGTTAAAAAAGCAAAAATTTACAATTGTTTTCAAACGTTTTTATTTTTGCACAAGATAATTTGATGGCTTAATTAATAACCATTCAGAGTAAGATTCTTTTTCCTTTTTGGTGAAACACCTGATTTAAACTACTGAAGTAGTACCTATAGCTGCCATTACTATGTACTGCAATATTATGTTATTGCTTTTTTAATAGTGAGAAAATTGGAGCTCCTCAAAAGTAGAAACAAATTTTCCACCTCATGAGAATGCTAAGATTTAGTAATACAGTGTGCTGAAGATTCTGATAAACTATAATGTATCAGGCAAAAATATAAACTTCTAATGGTTATGTGAAACAAATTTCAAGATACTGCTTTTGACAAAGCTGATCATTTGGTACATTTGTTTTGATCACGTTGAACTATTTTAAATGAATGGTGTGGAAAGTCACTTCGTTAATAAGATTCAGCACTGTATTCTGTGAAATAGTAATTAATCAACATAGAAAACCAATCTATTCTAGTCAAAACATTAGTTTTCAAAGTTTGTATACTTCAAGAAAAAGGGGCCCTATCAAATAAAAATTTTAACTGTAAATACTTTCTGTGAAACTGTTAATAAGTCTACTTGGGCTAATACATTTTAGCCGCTAACAATAGTCTAAACCTCTACATTTTCAAAGCATTATAAAGGTGCTTTACAACATTCTGTGATTTATTTCAGTAAAATATATAGTGAATTTGGTGTCATAAGCCATTCAGGAGTGTCCTTGTTAAGAGGATATGAAGACTTTCCAGCTCTGGTTTGCTAAGACTACTTCCTTTCTTTTCATCAAAGCACTGGCAGAAAGAAATACTGCTCTTACCTCTTCTTTCAGAAAGGGCAAGACCTTCTTTTCTGTCTTTACTAAACCACTTTACAGTTTTGAGTACACAGCATCCGTTTGTCGGAGTGAAATTATTTGAAAAACAGTCTCAACTCGGATAAGTAAATGAATCAGAAGAAGTAACATTCCTTTTTTCTTCCCACACTGACAGCCAAAAGTCATTGTGGTTGTGGGTCAGCTGAAGGACTGGCAAGAAGGAGGAAGTGTGTATTTAGAAGACAGTGAACAATCAAGAACAAGAATTGCAATTTGCTCTGTTAGCACTAATATGAAAATCTGGTACTGCTGTGAGGGATTTACCCTCTTGTAGATGAAAATGTTCAGCTCTGGTCTGGAAACTGGGAATTCTTCTGCTGCTTCCTTAGGAGCCTGAGTGTCCTCTGTGATACTGTGACTGAGCCCTGATCTTTCCATCACTTACACTGGTCCTTATCCTGGGGTTCTGTAGCAAACATCATGCTTCACCTCCTCCTTGTCTTTCTCTGAGTTACATCCTACAGGAGTCTTGGACTTGAAAAATTCTCTTCTTTATTATTGCCTATTATCAATATTTCAATGCCTAAGTAACTGTTTTCTGACTTTTATAGCCTTGTTTATAGCATCCATTATGGGAAGTTAGTTGTCTTTTGTTTCCTCCTTCAGCTGCTCAAGTGAAATATAAGAGCAGTATAAGATCAGTGCTGTTCTCCTGATCATAACATGAAAACAAACCAAATGTGCAGCTCCTCAGCCTTACATGACAAATTCAAACTTCAGCCTATGATGTGCTCACTGTGTCTTGGTTTGTCTGGCATAAGAAAATCTCTCCTACATCTTTACCCTTTTCCTGGCAGTGTAAAAATCTTGCCTGATCTGTTTGTTCCTGATTTTATGCATAATTTCTTTAACTAATGTAAGTTGAGGGCTAGGACTCTCCAAAAAGGAGAGGGAAAATTAGCCTTTTCCTGAAGGGCAGATTCTTGGAGACAAGCAGGGTGTGAAGATGCTTGAAAAAGCAGAAAGCCAGCCTTTAAAAGTGATAGAAGAGACCCTTCCCAGGGTCTGTCAGGCACTGGGTCAAGTTTACTGCAGCCCAGGAAGTGGCTCAATTACTTAAAGCCAAGCCTGGGGAATGGTTCCCAGCTCTAATGACGCTCTGCACATGAGGAAAGTCGCATGATTTGCTCTGGCATAATCAAGATGAACTTTATCTACTAAAAATTAGGTATACTGTATGTTAGTATGGTGTGATTTCCCTTTTTTAATCTAAAAACCTTGGTTCTTTCTTAGGGCTCTTACTAAAGGAAGATCTAAGCAGAGCTACCTCATTGATTTAGGGTCCTTCACAGTGGTTAGCCTAGAGTGAATTCTTTTTTATGCAGTTGATGGTCAGTACTGCTGTACTGCAGTGGGAGTGGTTTATTTGAGGGTGGGAGTTTAAGCATTATCTTTAGGCTAAAATGTTGATATGGGTTTGGTTACATGAGACTCAGGAGCAGTGACAGGTAGCACCTAACCCCAGCAAAGTGCCAGCTTTTATACATGGCAAATGCCAATTTACTCCTAAGCTGGGATTTCAGTAACTGGGAAAAGGTAATGCTGACCACAGAGCTAAGCAAACTGTGCTCTTAGTGAGGGCAGAAACAAACACCTGGTACAGCTGTTCCTGGAATTAGTCCTTTGTGTACCCTGGTGAAGTTTGACAGCTTTCTCTGCAGGTACATAAGGTTAATTATATAACTTAATCGTAACATCTTTAAAATTTCCTTCACATCACTGGTCTCACTGATGATTGTCAAGGGTGTGATTTTGATGTAGGTCAGGTTATTTAAGGCCAAAGTGCTGCTCTGTCTGTAATGGTGAAAGAAATTTTCAGGCAGAATTACTCTCTCAGGGTATCTAAAGGACAAAATTGACTTGCTTGCACGTCTGCCTCCTAGAGCAAAAGAGACACCAAAAAGAACAGGGGGAAGTGGCCCTGTCTCTGAACTGCTTCTTCCCTGAATGGGTGTTAAAGCAGACATGGTCCATGGGGATAGGAGAGAACTCCCCAAGCTGCAGCTTTGGTTCTCATTACTACTATTTTTCTTCTTCAGCACAAAAGTACTTTCAGATCTGTCTTTTTACCTTAAGAGTCTCAAGGTCTCTTCAAATAATAAAGAGGTGCAGCAAGGCAGGAGAGTCACCCATACTCTGTGGGAATAAAGTGCAATAGATGATTTTTCCTCAGGTCACTTAAAAAAAATCTGCATCACAGCAAGAATAGAATCAGAATTCACGATCTTCTGTTCTTATTCTCCCTTTTAGTTTTTAACATCCTGTTTCATTCTCCTGAGCAATGCAAACAAATCGTTAGCTTGTCCTGGAGCACACTTTACAAGAGCTTACCCCCCAGGAAGGTCTCTGAGTTCATTATTTCTGATTCAGTTTATCTGAGGACATAGCAAATGGACCCTTTTGCAGAGTGAGGAACTTCTTCCATTAAGCCAAGGTTTATAGGTTTGCACTCTGATCCCTTTATTGCTATACGTTCAGGGGCAAAAGCAGGGGAAGGGAGCAGAGGAAGTTACACGATTTGGTGATTTTTTGTACAAGAGGCAGAAGACAGACTTCCTCATGGTTTCTCTGAAAAGATAAGGTCTTGAGTTCATACAAGGCATTTTGGGAGGGAAGGAGTTTGTGTATGGCTCCTAAAGCTGTGTTAGGAAAGTAGTGACACAAGTGAATTTGTCACAAGGTTGTGCTGTAGCTTACGATGGCTGTAAGTCACTGTTTCTAACAGAGTCACCCCTTCAGCAGTGCTGCAGCCTCTCAGTGCAATTCTGCTGGACACTGCATAGAGAGGGTCTTCAGGAGAAGCCTGTCAACAGGTACTTTATTGCCATGGACAAAGCAGAAGGCTGTAGTAGTTCCTGTTTTCTAAGGAATTGCTGTTTTCTATTCTATTTTTCTTTTGTATTCTCCTGTTATTTTCCTCTCTCCTTAACCTATGATGGAGAGATTAGGTTTTCTGTAAAGCCCTTCTGTGGAATAATCTTATTGTGCTCACATACCAGCCCTCTGCTGACACAGAAATCACCCAGAGCAGTCAGAGAACTGACTGATGATTCAAGGCAAGAAGCACCACAAGAGTTAAAAGTTGGAGAGGAGTCAGAAAAAGGACTCAACCTTGGACTTCCTCCAGAAATGAAGGCATTCAGCAGATGAAGAGACCCCTGCTGTGCATCCAGCACCACTGGATCATGCCAAGGAGGCTGGCAGAGCTTGCACAACCTGCCACCTCAGAGGAGTGGTACAAGCACACCTTAATGCAAGAGCACCAGGGCAGATCTCAGCACAGCGTGGTGCTGATGATCTGTGTCCCCATGCCTGCAAGGGTACAGCAGTGCTCCTGCTGCATTGTCCTTCTCATCAGGAGAAAGACTGGGCAGATTTCAGTGCACTTGACAGATCTTTGCTGAATTTCACCTGTAATAGAAACATAAAGACATGTGGAAGGTTTAGTTTAGGAGGATGTTTTCTTGGAGAGGTGAATTTGCATTCAAATCTGTCAGCCTAGATACATGTCCCATTTTTAACTGAATTTCTGCAGGAAGCACTACTTACCAGCACAAAATTGTTTTTGAGAGAATAGGGGTATAGGTTTTTTGAGCAACATTTGTCTATTGCCTGAATTGTGAAAAATTGTAGTGTGTTTTTATTATCCTGCATCTTCAGTAGTGTAAGTTATACCCACTTGGGGTTTAAGGATGTATTGCACAGAGATCAGTTGGCATTTGGACACTTAGGAGCAGGGAGACCTTAGTGTTCTCTGAACATGTCCTACTTCACATAAAGCTTTAAAGCCTAAAGATGTCTTAGTGAGATTGTTGGGTTATGATGCCTATCCAGAGCAGGGGCAGACTTACCATGGGCCATATTTGATGACCAATTTCTGATTAATTTTTATCTGACTGATATAAAAAGCCCCACTAAAACTTTTCTGTGCTGAGAAGCTCTGGGAGTATAAAATGTCATGTCACTAATTGGGGCTACTCCTGAAATCTGTGTTAAGTTTCATCCTGTTTAACAGCCAATTTACTTGTCAGGGAATTAAACCCAGCTCCCTAAACTGCCATAATAAAAAGATGGGATAAATTTGAAGGCTTGGACCTGAGGACTTCAGAGCCAGAATGTCTTGTGCCTACTCCCAGATTCATTCAGTCTTTATGTTGGAGCAGTGAATAATCAATTTTTCATTAATTATCTGGCTCAGTCCAACCAGAGTCTAGAATATCTTAAAAGAATTGCATCTCAGTTGGAAATTCTCTTGATTTCACCACTTCGCATGAAAACCTCGTTGTGCTTTGACTGCCTAGATAATTACTTGCTCATTATTAGGGTAGGGCAAAAAGCCTGGAAAATCTGTGAGCTCAGTAAAATCACTTGTTTTGACCTGCCTGATTGTTCTTTGGAGATTGATAAGGAATGCAAACAGCGCTTTACATCTGAGTAGTCAAACCAACAACTGTAAAATTCAATGCTAATCAAATTCTGTCACACTTTGTATCAACTCAGTGCAAAATGAAAAACAAAAGTGTTGTGGAAACAGGCTCTGCTTCTTTAATGAATGAATTTTAACCCCATGAAGTCCACATCCTGGAACTCTTCCGTTTCCCCTGGACTCTCCAATGCTGTATCTAACAGATATAACACGTTATAGCTAGCAGAACCAATCTGTGGCTGCAAGCAGAGGTGATTGCCAGGTAACAGTTCTTAATCCCTCTAAATTGTTGTTCATCTGGCAGTCTTCAACTGTTTATAGCAAAACATTTGTTTTCCTCCATGTGCATGAGGGGTCATCCCCACTGAGCTGCCCCCAAGACAGACAGACATCTCCAACATACTCAGCTAAAATTAAGTAGGTTGCTCTTCCCCATTTGATCTGGTGTGTTTGAAATTTCAGGCAGCAGCTGTAACTGTGCCTGTGTCTATTTAGATCTGTGCCAAGCACTGATATTGTAAAGTCCTGCTTTTATTGGCAGCCTGATGGCTGCCCACTGAGGGGTCTCTGGGGTCTCCTGCATGTCCTGCTGGCTGGGTTGGTCCCTGCTGGGCTTGCTGTGAGCTCAGCCCCAGCTGTGAGTGGCACAGGAGGGAACCAACGCTCACAAGGGCCCAGAGGCTTGTAGGCTTCACATGGGAGGGAAACATCCTGGCCCCAGTGTGGGAGATGCCTCTAGGCTGCAGCTAATATCATGGGACACTACCCCTCAGCATAGCTCTAGTTATCTAGATAATTCCAGCAGCAGAAGAGATCAGAACCAGCACAGAAGAATCTCAGTCCAGAAGACAATTATTCTAGCAAATGAAAAGTGTGATGCATGCTGCTTCAGCAATGACTAAGGAGTAAACAGCATTATAGTGAATAATTATGGATGTCATGGTTCCTCTGGATGTCTCTGCAGCCTGTTGGCACCATCTTCCCTTGAAGGAAGGAAAGAATTAATGGTTGAATTAGTGCTGAAAGCTACCATCCATCCTCCTGTATCTGCCAGACTTTGAGAGTGTTGGTGCATGCTGGGTCAGGTGTAAAAAGCAAAGCACAATTTTATCAGTAGCATCTGAACAACCCTATGGCCTATGTTCCCTCACAACTGTGACAGCAACCACAACACTTACATTTACATTTAAGGAACAGAAAAAAAATCAGTAGCTTCAAAAACTTTTCATGGAAGGAATTGTAGTACAAATAGTTGGTGACTAAACTATAGTTTCAGTCTTTTTTGTGTTACAAATATTAACTTAATTCCATTACAGTGGGGAAGGTTCTGTTTTCCTTTCTTGGCCCTGTCATTCATCAGTCTTAACTACTTAACTGTCCCATAGGAATTAGCACTCACAGCATATTAACCTGTAGCAATCAATAAACATAATGCTGAGTGAAACACAATACACAACACAGTTGAGGACTAGGTTTTCTCATTCTCTCAGAACTTACCAACAGCTTCATGGAGGTGAGCTGTATCCAAGGGATATTTCAGTCGTTGGCAAGGGCAGAAAGACCCTGAAAGCAAAGAAGTCCCATGAATCTTGCAGAGGCAATCCAGGTTACTGGATATCCCGAGCTCTGGAGAGAAACTGGAAATGCAGTGTTACAGAACTATCACAAATTTTTGTATGCTTGGATTACCTCAAGACCATTGTCACTGGAACTCCACTTTGTTCTCTGTGTAATCTACTTAGTTCTTCATTATCCCAAAAAAGTTGTTGCTTAGGCTCAGTTTGATGTCAGAACCAAGAGCTCAAAATGCCTTAAAGCAGTAAGGGCTGTTGGGAGCAGGTCATTTCTCAGTTGTTTCTTAGCAAGTGGTAATGTCAGTGCCGAGTCATATCCAGGCAGTGGAACTGAGCATCCTCCTGCCCACCAAAGCCCCTGACTCTGAGCTGCTTGTTAGCTGCATGGGGAGCATGAAATGAATCGTGCTCAGGGCCAAAGGATCTCTAGCTGAAAAATCAGAATTTAGAAGAATTTGGATAATATTCTGTAAAATGTTACTATCAGCATAAGGCACAGTTATCCATTGTGCTTAAACATGCAATGGAATTATCACGTTCATTCTGAATTTAATATATTTCTACTCATCTAGTCTTGGGAGCTCAGAATTTTAGAGTGACTAGGATTTGGAGATTGCCCCTCCTGGGCTAAATTTCCACCTACAGAGAAACTGAAGTCAAATACTGAAAGAATATCAGATTGTAGAAGCAGAAGGAAACACAGCTTTCAAACACACTAATACAGTAGAACCAAGTATGAATAAAACATTTTATCGAAGCTAGAAAGCAGAATTGCGAGAAACTGGCTTTAGGCCGTTCCTTTAATTTTAATGAGAGTTATTTTTTTTTTGCTTCCCAGTTTTATTGCATTTGACTTTGTCCATTTGCAATCTAATAATTACTGGCAATTGGAACATGACATGCATTGTCCCAGCTGGATCACCCTCTCATCACCATGACAGTGGTTCTGCAGATTTTCTCTACTCACACAGTATGACACTGACTACTCCCAGCTGTTTTTCACTCACATTTTCTTGAAATACTTGGGGATTTCTGTTTAAATAACAGTTGATAGCCTCTCCCAAGCAAAGATTACATCACCTCCTTTACAGTCCGGTCGCGATCTCAGCACCTACACAAGCACCATCCTTTTTCCCATGAAGAATGTGTGTAAGCCTTGTTCTTTAAATGCTCAAGGTTTTTGTAGTGCCTGTATTTTCAGAGTATTTTAAAAGCCTGTTCCTGGCAACACTCATATTCCCTTTTATGCTTTCATGTTGGTGGCTGGACAGATGACTTTAAACAAGAATTATACATCTCCAAGATGGTAATACCTCCTTGTGCACCAGCATTTTTTAAAAGTGTGGCTTGGGCACAGTGAATACTCTGCTTATTTAATGATTTATGGGCAAATACTGTATCACTGCTAATGAGCTAGCAATGTATGCTCTGTCAAGAATACCAGAGAAGAGCTAGTCCAAAGTAGAAAAACAGCCAGTTCTGTTCGTGGATGCTTTGGTTTGTTCTGCTTGTTTCTGTCAGGCAAAGCCACAGCACTGAGTTCTTTGTTTTGGCTTGTTGTCTGGTCTTTTATATACATTCCAGTGACTGCATTTCACATTTAAATACATTCACTGATCTGAACCTGCTTCTTATTTTGCATCTCCTCAGAACTATTAAGACCTACTGGCAGACTTACTATAGCAGGTTTCTACATTTCAAAGCTCTAGGATTAGTATTGGTATTTTAGACTTGAACCTTGCTGTCTTCACAATTCTGTAGTGATATGAGAATGTGAAGCTTCAAATAAAATGTGATTACTTTTTCTTCTGTAAGCTCTTAAACAGTTTTCTCTCTTTGTCTCCTTTTTAAGGAGATGTTTGCTTTTTTTTTGTTTTTAATCTCGCATACCATTTTCCATCCAGTTACATTACTGCTGTATAAGTACTTGTAAAGGCAATGTAAGCAGATAACTATAACAGCATTTTGGCTGAAAAGCCAATGTCCCCATAATGCACTATCGATTTACAAAATAATTAACAAATAATTGTCTTGGTAAGTATCAGAAAGACTGAACTTTACCTGTTGTATATATGAAAATTTCTAGGAAATCTCAACAAAATTCTGCCCAGAGGAAATTTCCTGTGTAATGGACAAATGAATGAGAGT